>VYXC01012040.1:0-40581 GCA_013397175.1 Platysteira castanea | reverse complement strand
TGTGTCTGGGGAGACACAATAAAGACGTTCTTACACCTGCCAGGTTCAGCAGAAAGGAAGCAATAATAGCCCTTTATTGTTTACATTATCTCATTTTTATACACGTCCCAACTCCACAAGGGATTGGAGAGCATGTCACTTCCTTCTCAATCCCACTGGAGAAGAAAGGTGCTCATCAAAGTTCTCTTATCACAAAAGGAATGAAAAACAGAAAATACCGTTAAGTAAACATTGGCCATTATTTACAGGAAACTGTGTGAAAAGAATCTGACTCCAAGGTTAAAAACAGAAGGCTTACAAACCAGGGCAACAGAATGTGACACGTCAATAATAAAGACTATTCCCTCCTTTCTGCTGAACCTGGCAGGCGTGAGAGCCTCTTTTTTGTGTCTTCCCAGACACATCTGGTGACCCCGAACTTAGAGCTGACAGGGTCACTCGGGGTTCCTCCCCTGGCCCTGTGGGGTGGGTCAGGCCTGGAGCCCCCAGCCCGCTGCCCACGGGGTCTGTGCCCGCAGGTCTCTGCCCTGCCCCGCCGCGCTCGCCCTCGGCCGAGCCCAAGGAGCAGCTCCAGGGCTCGCAGCTCTACCCCTACGGCTACAGGATGGAGTTTGTCTGCAGGCCAGGCTTCGTGAGGAACCCTCGGGCCAGCAGCGCCCTGGTCTGCGGGGTGAACGGGAAGTGGCGTGGCTCCAGTGACATCTGCACAGGTGAGTGGTTTTTGGGTGGGCTCGGTGTCCCCGCTCCCGCGGGAGGTGTCCCTGCCCGGGGGTTGGGACAAGGGGGTTGTTGTCCTGTTTTTTGCTAAGCCTTCTTCTGTAACCTTGGAGTCAAAGAATTTTCACACGGTTTCATGTAAATAATGGCCAGTGGTTATTTAACTGTCTTTTCTGGTTTTCATTCCTTTTGTGATAAGAGAAAGTTTGATGAGCATCCTTTTTCTCCAGTGGGATTGAGCAGGAAGTGACATGTCCTCCAATCCCTGGTGGAGTTGAGAATCCTATAAAGTATCAGAAATGTAAATAAGCTCTCTCTTTTCCCTCCTTTCTGCTGAACCCAGCAGGTGTGAGCGTGTCCTTCATTGTGCTTTCACCGGCACATGGCATCATTAATGTCCCTTCCAACCCAAACCACTCTGTGATTCCGTGGCTTTTCTGCTTGTTTGCTGACCCAAAGTGAGCCCCGGGGGTGGTGACAGTGAGTGACCTGATGGAAAACACTGATTCTGCTCCCCTGGGTGCTGGCAGTGATGGCAGGAGCTGAAATCAGCTCTGGTGCTGGCAGCGATGGCAGGAGCTGAAATCAGCTCTGGTGCTGGCAGCGATGGCAGGAGCTGAAATCAGCTCTGGTGCTGGCTGTGCTTCGCTGCTGACTCGAAGGATGCTCTTCTGCTCAGGCATTTTGAGCTCTGGGGTCTAAAGAAGCCCTTGGCGTGCCCAGGGAGAGCCCTTTGGCTGGGCAGAGGCGCTGCCGTGGGTCACTGCAAGCCCCAGAGGCAGCAGCTCCAGGGCAGGCCTGGCCAGCACCGTGAATCACGGAATAACTTCGGGTTGGAGGGGGGATCTGGAGGTCTCTGATCCATCCCCTGGCTCGGAACTGGGGGGATCTTTGGCTTCCCTGCCGAGAAGCTGAGCCGGGAGCTGACAGGAGCCCTCTGTCCCCAGCCAAGGTGTGTCCCTACCCCGGGGAGCCGGCCCATGGCAGGCTGGTCCTGCCTGCCAACTTCAGCTTCGGTTCCACCGTGGAGTTCAGCTGCCACACCGGGTAAGCCAGCAGCACCTGGGCCACAGGGCCTCCCCTCTCCAGCTGTTTTTCCCCAAGTTTTCCCCCTCAAGAGGAAAGCCTGTGCTGTCAGAGCCTCCCCAGGGTAGGTAATTGCAGAGCAGGGCTGAAAAACCTTTTAAGCTTCCCTATGGGAGCTCTAAGATTGGCTGAGTGACTTAATCTCTGGCTTGGAGGCAGTTCCCAAACTCGGGTTCCCCCTCCTGGCTCTTTCCAAACCATTCCCAACGTTCCAGTGTCTTTTTGAAGGAAAGAGATGAATCCTGAGCTCAGAGAAAGCAGCTGCTTTTCCTTAGAAATGTGTCACCTTTTTTTAAGTTTAAAAAAAATGCTTTTGTCAAAAGCCAGCGAGGAAATGGCACTGGCTGGCCAATTTCTGATCTGCTGGAATTCTGACGAAGGAGCCCAAACCTTCCCGGTGGGGATGCTGTGGGTCACACACCAGGACTGGGGTTGTGGAGCTCCCTCTGCCCTGTCTCTCACAGGTACAGACTGATTGGGCACTCTGAGATTGCGTGTGTGCTTAGGAACGGGGTTCTCACGTGGAACAGAGACATCCCCACCTGCCAGGGTGAGCAGAGCTCCTTAATTCTCTCTCCTGTTATCTGGGCTGTGACTGGGGCTGGGTAAAGAAGCTGTTGTGTTGCTCTGCTGAGGATTTTGGCATCTCAGGGCGTGGTGGAGCCTGGAAAGACATTTTTAATTTGTGTTTCCCTTCCTGCAGAGATGTTCATTCACTGTCTGGGAGTGATGCAGCTGCATTTGAGCCCGGGATATCCCAAACCCCCCAGTGCCCAGTCAGAGCTCGGGGCTGGTGTGCAGCTCCTCCAGACCCGCCCTTGATTTCTGACCCTCCTGCCACCTCCTGTTTCCACTTTATTCTTGCCAGATCTTCATTTTAAAGCGAATTAAATTATTTTTTTCTCTTCTTCTTCCTCCCCATGACCACCTCCCCTCCTTCCCCAGCGATTCCCTGTGCACCCCCTCCAGAAATAGAGAACGGGCAGCACGGTGCCATGGACAAGGAGCATTTTGTGTTCGGGGATTCTGTCACCTACCGCTGCCACAGCCCCGGGTGGGGACAGAGACCTTTCTCCCTGGTGGGAGAGGCCTCGATTTTCTGCACGACCAGGGATGACCTGAACGGTGTGTGGAGCGGCCCTGCTCCAGAATGCAAAGGTGAGCTGCTCCCCGCCCCTGCACCAGCCCCTACTCTGCCTCTGCTCTGCTGTTTCCTCCCTTGGAACCTCCTCTCTCCTTCATCCAGCTGGGGTTGAATCACCCCTTGCAGGTGGGGCCCTCCGGGTCTGGCAGCTGTGACAGGAATTCGGGGTCCCCTCCCGGTCACCGTGTCAGCAGGGCTGTGGCCGTGGGGTTTTGGGGTGATCCCTCTCCCCTGCTGCAGAGCAGAGCTCCTGCACGCAGCTCCTGGACCTGCTGCATGCCTGCTCCCTGCCCCGTGTTCTCGTCATGCTTTGCCTTAAAACCCCCCTGCTGTACCCTGGAACAAGGTGTTCAAACCCACCCCGCTGCCCCCCGAGCCTTTTGGGTGGCACAGGGCCATGGGGACATTTCCAACGCCCTCATCCCTCCTCCCGAGCCTGACTGCTGCCTCCCTGCCTGCTTCCCCTGGCAGTGGTGAGCTGTGAGCAGCCCAGAGTGGAGCACGGGAAGCTGCTGAGCGGGTACCAGCCTGACTACACCTTTGGGGACACCGTGGTGTTCGACTGTGACCCCCGCTACAGCCTCAGCACCAGCGGCGCCTCCACCTGCGGGGGCAGCGGCCTCTGGGAGCCCCCCCTGCCCCTCTGCCAGCGCAGTGAGTGTGCAGGGACAGCCACCTGCGGGGTCCCCCCCTGCTCGGAGGGTGCAGCTGGGTTGGGAATTGGATGTTGTTGTGTGCAGTCCCGAAATCGCACAGCTGTGGTAGGGCTGGGGCTGGAAGGGGCCTTGGAGCTGATCTCATTCCACCCCTTGCCATGGGCAGGGATGCCTTCCCCATCCCTGATTGCTCCTGTCCAGCCTGGCCCTGGGCACTGCCAGGGATGGGGCAGCCACAGCTGCCCTGGGCATCACCCTCATAGGGAAGAATTTATTCCCAGTATCTGATCTAAACCCAACCTCCTTCATTGTCAGGCCCTTCTCCCTTTTCCTGCCAGCCCATGCCCTTGTGAAAAGTCTCTCCCCAGGGAACAAAAAACCCCCCAATGGAAAATCTTCATCTGTCCCCTCTGCATTCCCCCTTTACCCTTCCCAAAATTGGCTGGTTCAGCACATCCCTGTGAACAACACGAGCCCACGGTGCTGCCCCAAATTCCCTCCATCCCCAGCCCTGTCCCTAAACTGCTGTGTCACCCCCAGGCAGCTGCGATGACCCCCCCGATGTGAGGAATGCTGTGAAAGCCAGGCTGGCTGGGAATCTGTTCCCCGTGGGCACCGAGGTCACCTACGAGTGCCAGCAGGGCCACCAGTTCAGCACCGGGGAAGCCACCCGGAACATCAGCTGCCTGCCGGGCTTCCTGTGGAGCGAACCCCCTCCTCCGTGTGAAAGTGAGTGCCCGGGGCTGGTTTGTGAGCTGCCAGAACGTGGGAAGGAGCCACACGTGGGGTGGGGACTGCCCGGGGGGCAGGGGGATGCTCCGGGGGCCCGGCTCAGTCTTTGCTGACTCTGGAATTCCTTTGATTTATGCCCCAGCCGCAGAGTTTTCTTTGCTTTATTTGCCAGCTCTGCTTTCCAGTCCCTCGAACCTCTGGAAAAATCCGCGGTGGTGTTCTGGGTGCCTTGTTCCACCGAGGGGAGGGTGCACTGCAAACATTCCTCCCCCCAGGAAAGCTCAGGGATGATTTTGGGACAGATTTAACATCACGATGTGTCCGTGTCCTGCAAGACATCCATCCTTGTCTTCACAACAAATCTCCTGTCACCCCGCTGGCTTTGCCGTGGTTTCACCCTTGCTGATGTTTGGCATTTCCCAGGAATTCCCTGCCCGGACCCACACATCCCAAACGGAACGCCCCTGCACCCGTGGCAAGTGAAGGATGTTTATGGGTACGGGGACAGGCTGGAGGTGGCGTGCAGGGAAGGATTCGCTTTCAAAGGCCGTGAGAGCAGCATCACCCTCCGCTGCAGCCGCGACGGCGGCTGGGAGCCGGCAGCACCGGAGTGCGTTCCAGGTGGGGCACAGCAGATGGTGATGGAAGCTGTGGAGAGCTTCTCCCCACTCCTGATGGCCCCAGATCTACTTCTCCTGGGCTACCTCGGAATGTACAGGCAGCAAAAATCCAGATGGGCTGTTGTGTTGGCCCGTGGTAAAAGGGCAGGGTGTAGCCAGGGCTGAGCTGGTGTCCAGAGCGGGGCACGGGGTGGGGTGGTGGGAGCTTCTAGAGGTTCCTGAGAAGCCTGGGAGACATTTACCCAGCTGGAAGGGGATGTGGTTTGTGTTTGGGGCTGCTTTGCTGACATGAGGCTGGGGAGCTGAGGGTGCTCCCGACGCATTTCCCCTCCCAGGAGAAAAGGAGTGTAAACAACTGACACTGCTCCAACTCCTGACCCAGCAATGGGGCATCAGTGCCCACAAAAGCTCAGGAAAACCTTTCCAGGAGGGAAAATCCTGCTCCACCTCCCAGGGCAGCCAGCACTGGAGCGTGGACAATTCCCTGTACTGGCCCTTTAGGGCTGCAGAGGAAGCCTGAGCCCTGCAGCTGGGTGCTGGTCACTTTTCTTCCCAGGGTTCAGATTTGTTGGCAACTCTTCTCCACAGAAAGCATGACTGGAGTTCTTTCTGGAAACACACAACATCCTTTATTTTCCATTATTTCTAGAGCCGCACTGCCCCAAGCCACAGATCCCTCACGGAAAGGAGGTTTACAGAAGCAGCAGTGAGTACGTGGCGGGGGCCCGGGTGAGGCTGGCGTGTGACGAGGGCTACGCCCTCCGGGGCTCGGGGTCCGTCACCTGCGGGGCCGAGCTGAGCTGGGAGCCCGAGCTGCCCTTCTGTGACAAAGGTACGTGTGACACACGGGGCACGAGGGAGCTCCTGCCTCGGTGCTGAGGAGCTGATCTGCCTGTGGCACCCGGGGGCAGGAGCTGAGCCAGGTGTCCCCTCCCCCAAAGTGGAATAATGGAATTATTGAGGTTGGAAAGCACCTCCAGCATCATCAGGTGCAGGCTTTGACTGGATGCCACCGTGCCCACTGATCCATGGCCCCCTGTGCCACATCCATGTGTTTCTTGAGCACTCTCACCACTGGAAATACCCCAATATTTCTGGAGCCCTGAGCTGTAAGAGGCCAGAATCCAGGCAGCAGCTTCTTGTGAATCTGCCTCACGGCAGCCACAAAGTGAACTTTGTACTGATTGCCCCGAACTGATTTTGATTCTCACCTGAAGATGAGAACTGCACGTTCCTTTCCTTACCAACTCCCTTCATTCCACAGTCTGTGGGCCCCCTCCGCCCATCTCCTTCGGGCAGCACTCTGGCAGAAGGGACAGGGAGTTCCCCTACGGCACCAAGGTGACCTACGAATGTGCCGAGGGGCTGTCCCTCGTGGGGGACGAGTCCCTGTACTGCACCTCCGAGGACGGGGAGAACCTGACGTGGAGCGGAGCCGCCCCGGAGTGCAGGGGTGAGTGTGGGGTCAGGTCCAACCCTGCTCCGGGAGCTCCAAACCTGGAGGGGCTGAACCAGCGCAGCTCCGGTGTGAACGTGTGACACTAGGACACCTCAGGGCGTCCTCGAGGGCTGCTGCAGGTGGCCGAGGGTCAATTATTGAGTACGAAGCTGCTGCAGGGAGCAGCGGGAGGAGCAGCCGTGCCCCGGTCCCGCTGTCCCCAGCCCCCATTCCCAGCTCTGTCCCGCAGTGGTTCGGTGCCCCAAGCCCGTGCTGGAGAGGGGCAGGATGACCCCGCCGAGGTTCAGCTTTCCCTACGGGCTGCTCCTGCACTTCTCCTGCGACGAGGGCTTCGGGCTGCGCGGCGCTGCCCAGAGCCGCTGCCAGGCTGACGGCACCTGGCACCCGCCCGTGCCCACCTGCCAGCCAGGTGAGTGCCAGCCCTGCCCGCACGGCCCGGCCGCCGCTCTGCGAGGGCACAGGGGGAGCTCGCAGGGCGTTTTCTCCTCCATCTCCTCCCGTTATTCCACTCCTTGTGTGCATTTTCAGTTCGGTGCCCCAGGCTCCCGAGGCAGGAGGACGCCGTGGTTCACTTCAGCAAGCTCTGGTACGAGGTGAATGAGACCGTGTCCTTCACCTGCCGACGCGGTGGGCATTTAGGGGCACTTTCAAAAACCACCTGCTCAGCCGATGGCACCTGGACGCCACCCCCCACGTGTGTAAGTGCCAGCAGCTGCCCCGTTTTCCCTGCTTCTTGCCCCATTTATAGCCTGGAATAGCTCTGGTCCAGCTTCACCAGGGTGGAGTCTCACTCTGCCTTTGCTTCCGTCCTTTTAAAGAAGAAGCCTGAGACCTGTGAGAGGATTCAGCGAAACAAAGCAGCTTTCCAGTGCGGCATTCCTCTGTCAGACCTGAAAACCCTGCTGGAAGTGCAGAAGCTCTACCTGGAGATTCAGAAACTTGAAAAGGAGCTGAAAATCGCCACCTACAGCTGACCGGCGGCACCGGGAGTGTGAGAACCTCCCTCCGGGTGTCGGACCGCGATGCTGAATGAGGATTTTTTATGACTCTGCAGTGCGTGCTAATGCTGAAGTAGCCAGGACAGAATTTAGCAATTTGCCACAGATTTGGCCACAGGAGGAGTCGAAGTGACTCCTGACTCACTCGTTAGAGCTCACCAGGCTAAGTTTGTAGCTCGCTTTATGCCTTTTAAAGCTTCACATTCAGATCTGTGTGCCACGCTCACAGTGCACAGGTGGGAAGGAACCCAGTGGAAAGTGAATTTTGGAGGTACAAACTGGCATGAACGTGGTGGGAGCTGCCCACCTCCAGCTGCTGCCCCTCTCCAGTCCATCCCAGTGCCGCCCAGTTCACCCCCCTGCACTCATTACTGGGAACAACCCCTTCACTGCCCTGTTACTTTTCTCGTGACCGAGAGAACCTCAAAGCCTCTCTTCCAGCAAAGCAAAAATGCCAGGTTTCCTTCCCAGGCAGGATGGATGGACCTAAGGCAGGGCCACGTCTCTGTGTGTGCACCGAGGACAAATCAAAGCGTACAGAAAGAAAGAAATGGCTGGTTTTTAAACCTTTTTTTCCTGCAATGTCCAGTGAAGGGGAAGGGCTGTGTGTCTTGTGATGGCACCAGGGATTATAATAAACCTGCAATTGTAACGACAGCTCTGTCTGGGTTTTGATAATCTGTCCCATCCCTAGTAAAGGGAAGTGTTTAAACAACATACATGAAGTATATGCAAGATATAAAGTGTATATAATAAATATTGCTTGATGAGGAGCTGTTCTGTGAGTGTAGGGATGTGGGGGGTGGTGTCACAGCATCCTGACCGCCCACCCCACCTGTCCTGGGGGTAAACGTGCTCCGGACCCGAGGCCAGGCTGCTGCAGGGTGGTTTTAGCTGTAAAACACCTTCACTCCCCGTGTGCCCAGCAGGGCAGGGGCACAGCAGCCTCCCCGCCGTGCCCACCCCTCTGGGCAGCTCGGGGCGGTCGGCAGGGCTGGGGGTGGCGTCGGTGGCGTGTCTGGCCTGTCCCCAACTTCCCACTGCTGCTTCCCCTTCCCTGGCAGCTCTCGGCAGAGGGGATCTCTCCTTCCCAGGGCAGTTCCTGTCCCGCACCATGCCCGGGCTCCTGGGGCCGGGGCAGCTCCTGGCAGGGATGCTTCTGGTGCTGCAGCCCACGGGGACCCTGGGTGAGTGTCCTCCCCTCCCTCCTCGGGCTCTCGGCTTCTGGGGCTCTGCTTTCCCTTCCGGGGGGCTGTGGGAAGAGCTCACGGAGCCCTGCAGGACCTGAAGGTGCTCCATGAGGGCTGGAGAGGGGCTCTTCTCCAGGAATGGGGTGACAGGGAAGGGGGAATGGGTTTAAGGTGAATGGGGGCGGGTTTAGATTGGGTGTTAGGAAGGAATTGTTCACTGTGAGGGCGGGCAGGCCCTGGCACAGGGTGCCCAGAGCAGCTGTGGCTGCCCCTGGATCCCTGGCAGTGCCCAAGGCCAGGCTGGACAGGGCTGGGAGCAGCCTGGGACAGTGGGAGGTGTCCCTGCCATGGCAGGAGGTGGCACTGGCTGTTTTCATGTCCCTTCCATTCCGAGTTTGTCCCTTCCACGACTCTCTGACTGATTCTGTGATGCCCAGGCTGATCCCTCAGCCCCGGGGCACCCTCCGGACCTGCCCAAGGCAGCAGAGGCATTGCCAGGCACCCCCCAGGCTGACTCGGGGCTGGAGAAGTGCGAATCTGCTGAGCAGTGAGTGTCTCTGGGAAGGGGAATAAGCAGCAGTTTCTGTCTGGAAGTTGGGGGTTCAGTTAAAACCAAACCTTTCGAGAAACTTCTCCAGCAAGCCCAGCCTGTCCCAGCTCCTCCCCACACCAGCACTGCCTGTGCACACTGGTTTTATCCTTAATATCTGCTGCTTTTACTTCCTGATGCTTCTCAGTCCATTTCCCAAAGCCAAACATTGCTAATGAGGTGCCAGTAATTAATCTGGGGCCCGGAGGAGACACGTACAAGGTATTTCCCACGGGGATGGCACCAAAGGCGGCATGGCTGGCCCTGCCCTGGCACGGTGCAGGTGTGGGGTGCTGCAGCACCTGGAGGTGAACCAGGATGTCCCAACGTGTTTTTAACTCTGCCTTGGTGAGCTGCCAGCACTGCCAGGCCTGCAGAAATCCCAGTCACAGCTGCTGCAGTTTCGTTTTCTCTGTCACTTGTGCTAAGCCCCAAATATTTCTCACGGGAGGCACGGAAAGAGGAGCTTTTCTGGGGACATCAGGGATGTGCAGGTGTGGCAGAGGTTCTGCAGTTGCTGCAGAGCCTCTCTGTTTTCTGTAAGGCTGGAGGGGGCTGCTGCAGCCTGGAGTCACCCACCCGAGTGTGCGGGTGAGCTGTCTGTGCCCTGCCTGAGCAAGGGCTCCAAGGGAAGGGCAGAAAAGGTGTTTGATTGGTGTGGCAAGGAAACCCTACAAGTTTGGGGTCCCACTGGTGGCTCCTCAGGATGTTTATGAACCCCCAAACCCTCCGCCTCGGTCGCTGCAGTCATTAAACACCTTTGCTCCTCTCACCCCCAGAGCTGTGGTGGCTTTGTGTGAGGACACCCCTGAGAATGCCCTTTTCTCTGGTGATCCACAGAGGCTCAGTGCCCCGTCCCTTCCATTCCAAACGGGCAGCTGAGGTCTGCAGAGAACTTCACCTCCGGCAGCGTGGCCACGCTGGAGTGTGACCCTGGCTTCCTGGGCTCTGGCTCCTCGGTGCGGTGCATGGCCAGCGGCAGGTGGTACCCACGGGTGCCCTCCTGCGTCCCAGGTACCCCCAGATCCCCTCCCGGCCTTTGCCAGGTGCACTCGGCTGCTCCCCCTTCCCCAAAAGCACCTGGTGGGGGGTTTGGAGGGTGGGGGTCACCAGGAGCGGTGCTGGCTGGCGGGATTCCCTCTGGGATCGCCCTGGCAAGCGTGGCAGGGCTGTCCCCTACTGTACCCATGAGGGGCAAAAGAATAAAGATTCCCACTCAGTTCACATCCTCTGCTGAATTTTCCCCCTTGTTTCTCCTTTTCTCTTCACCCCACACACCCCACGGCCACGCTCGGGGATGCTGCTGTCCCTCACTTATTTTGGGGGTTTTCCACCAAGGAAAAGCTCCCAGTGCTGAGGGTCTGTGCTGTCCCCTGCCCTGGCACCAGGGCAGTGCTGAGGGTCAGTGCTGTCCCCTGCCCTGGCATCAGGGCACTGCTGAGGGTCCGTGCTGTCCCCTGCTCTGTCCAGGGCACTGCTGAGGGTCTGTGCTGTCCCCTGCCCTGCCCAGGGAAGTGCTGAGGGTCAGTGCTGTCCCCTGCCCTGCCCAGGGCAGTGCTGAGGGTCAGTGCTGTCCCCTGCCCTGGCACCGGGGCACTGCTGAGGGTCAGTGCTGTCCCCTGCCCTGCCCAGGGAAGTGCTGAGGGTCAGTGCTGTCCCCTGCCCTGGCACCGGGGCACTGCTGAGGGTCAGTGCTGTCCCCTGCCCTGGCACCGGGGCAGTGCTGAGGGTCCGTGCTGTCCCCTGCCCTGCCCAGGGAGGTGCTCCCACCCTCCCCCCGTGGAGAACGCCGACCTCCAGCACCCGCACGAGTTCCTCGTTGGGACCACGCTGAGCTACTCCTGCAGACTCGGGTTCTCTCTGATCCCTGGGGTGTCCCCGACAATCACCTGCCACCAAAACTTCACGTGGTCGCCGGTCCCGAGGCTCTGCCAGAGTGAGTACCACGCTCCCTTCGCTTTGCCAGCAAAGCATCCGTGAGTATCGCCGTCCTCAAAGCCCCGCCCGTGCTGCGGGGCCAGCAGGGCTTTGTCGAGCAGCTCTGGCTCTCCCTGGCAATAATTTCGCTGCTCAAAGGGTGGCGTGGCTGGAAAGGAAGAGCTGCAGCTCGCCCCGGTTATTTAGCGGCTCAGCCCAGGATTCAGGGATGCAGCCGCCACAGGCCAGCCCCGCAGCACGATTTACAGCTGATGGCAGGGCTCTCACACCCTTCTGCCTCCCCAGAGGAGTGGTTGTTACCCTGTAATTCCCATCCCTGAGCCTGCCAGCTCTGGCTGGAGGTGCCTGGCAGGGCTGCCTGGCAGCTTCGCTGGCTCAGCGAAGCACCACTGCTGGGAATCCTCCGTGCCGATCTCTCCTCTCTGGTGCTGTGGCTCCTCAGGGGTGCAGTGTCCCACCCCGGTCATCCCTCACGGGAGAGAGGCCGGCCCCAGGAGGGCAGGATACAGCTTCGGGCAGCAGGCGGAGTTCCGCTGTGACCGCGGCTTCGCGCTCAGGGGCAGCGAGAGGGCTCAGTGCTCGTCGGACGGGACCTGGAGACCCCCGGTGCCCTTCTGCGACAGGGGTGAGCGGGCACTGCGGGAGCGGGGCTGGGAGCTCCATCCACGGGGGGAAACAGCAGGGAGAACATGGTGCGAGGGGTGAGGAGAAGGTGCCCGAGGCTGCAGCATTTCCATCTTCCACCCAAGCTGGAACTGGGGAAATGCGGTGGCTGAAGGGACTCGCAGCTGCTTCTCAAAGGAGTCTTGAAGGGGTTTGTGGCACCCACCTTGCCCTGACCCTGTTCAGGAGCAGGGTGGTTTCTCACGGAAAAGAGGAGGGGATAAGGAAGGGGAAGGGGCTGAAGGGGAGGGGACAGAGGCTGCGGTGCTGGGGCCGTGCTGAGGGTTGGGGTCATCGGCTGGGCCAGACTGGGGACACTGGCACAGCCAGGGCCAGAGCTGGCAAGAGGCAAGGAGAGCTGTGAGGAGAGCAGCACTTGGCATGAACACCGAGAGCCAGCCTCTCCTGAGACCTCTCCGTGTTCTGCCTCCCTCATGGAGTGAGAGAACTCTGACCTTTTCCTTTCCTCTCACCCAGTCTGTGATCCCCCTCCCAAAATCGCCCACGGGCAGCACTCTGGCCTGGGGGTTAAGCAGTTCCCCTACGGCTCTGAAGTCAAGTACAGCTGTGCCGAGGGGCTGTCCCTCGTCGGGGACGAGTCCATCCACTGCACCTCCGAGGACGGGGAGAACCTGACGTGGAGCGGAGCCGCCCCGGAGTGCAGGGGTGAGCTCTTTGTCCCGTGTGGGATCCGGGGACGGGATCAGGGGCTGAGCCGGGCCCTGGGCGCAGTGCTGGCACTCAGCTCAACGGGTTAAAGCCAGCAGGGCTGCCTGGAGACGCTGCTTCCTCCACGGGAGGGGGGAGGATCCATCTGGAAGCCGCAGACTCTGGATCTCCCGAGTGGGGACCCTCGGGGGGTCGGGAGGAGCAGCCGTGCCCCGGTCCCGCTGTCCCCAGCCCCCATTCCCAGCTCTGTCCCGCAGTGGTTCGGTGCCCCAAGCCCGTGCTGGAGAGGGGCAGGATGACCCCGCCGAGGTTCAGCTTTCCCTACGGGCTGCTCCTGCACTTCTCCTGCGACGAGGGCTTCGGGCTGCGCGGCGCTGCCCAGAGCCGCTGCCAGGCTGACGGCACCTGGCACCCGCCCGTGCCCACCTGCCAGCCAGGTGAGCGAGCCTTCTCTCCTCCATCTCCTCTGTCCCTTGGGTTTTTAACGTGCATTTCCCTCTCAGTTCAGTGTCCCAAACCCCCGCGGCGGGAGGATGGAGTGATTCACCAATAAATTGTGGGGTGGGGTGAAGGCAGCTCCGCCCTTCGCCTGCAAAGGTGATGGGCATTTAGGGGTGCCCCCAAAAGCTCCCTGCTCAGCCTGTGCCCCCCGGGGCAGAGCAGAGGGCTTGGGGGGCAGCACTGCCTGGCTCTGTCTGTCCTTGAGGCTGCCCGAGTCCTCCCCCTCTTTGCAGAAGGAACAGCTTTCCCAAATCTGGCGTTTTCCAGGTAATAGTTGAGTTTTTGTCGAGAGCTGTGTGTAAAGTGGGGCTCTAAGACAGGGCAGGAGCTCCCGGATTTTCCCTTCCCTTCTTGCCAAATGTCCACCTGGAGCGGAGCCATGCCTGGGGAAATGCGGCTGGCTGAGACATTGCCAGAAAAGAGCAAATCCAGAACAAATCCCCAGCACCTCTCCGGGGCTGCTCTGACCTCTCCCTCCTGAAGAGAAGTTTTTTTTCTTTAGCATTTGATTTCACAGCTCCACAGATTTAAGCTCCTCTGCACCTGCTCAGCCTTCCCAAACTTGCCAGGTTTTCTCTGACCTCTGGCTGAGCTGCCTTCTGCCCTGGGTTGTCCTTCCAGCTGCGTGTCCAGAGCCACAAATCCCCTACGGAAGGCTGAAAAGCCCTTGGGGCGGTAAAACGTGGTACCAGACCAACGAGACTGTCACTTTTGAGTGCCTTCAGGGGTTTTCAGACCATGGAATGATGCCTTTGGGGGACGCTGGGACAGCCACGTGCCTGCCCGACGGCAGCTGGACCCCGCTGCCCAAGTGTGTGAGTACCACAGAATCATGGCATGGTTTGGGCTGGGGGCACCTCAGGGATCATCCAGTTCCACCCCTGCCGTGGTTCGACCTTTCCAGGTGCTCAGAGCTCTGAGCTGCTGATTTCCAACATGAAAACTGCTTAAACATCTCAAAAGTTTTTCATTTCTGGTCCTGAGGAGGCTGCAGCCCCTGTTGGGACAGGACAGCCTCGGAGCTGAGGGCTGGGTGGCTCTCCCTCTGCTCCAGTCCATTCTTACAGGCTTTTCTGGGGTTTGTTTTCTTTTTTATCAGATTAAAGAAGGTGACGCTGATGTGTGTCAAGAGGTTCATTATATGAAATCGACCTTCGAATGCGGTGTGCCCGTAGAAGAAGTGAAAACTCTGCTGGAAATACAGAAACTGTTCCTGGAGATTAAAAAACTAGAGATGGAACTAGGAAACTGAAACGAAACTGGACCCCTGTAACGCTCACCTTTCCCTCAGTGAACTCACAGTTTGTGCAGGCACAGCACCTCTAAGAAGGCTCTGGGTTTATGTTTGCATGCCTGGAGCCAGAAAAATAATCACCAGTGCATGGCAGGCTGCTTTTGCTGTGCTGGATGCCAGAGCAGGGAGTGGGCTTTGCTCTAATCTACAAGTTTGATTTGCTCTTTAGCTAATAAATTGTTTCACACTTCACATTCGGAAGCATAGAAAGAGATTAAATTTAGCTTTTTTAAGTCACTGCCCTAACTGTGGTAAGCTGAGACAAACGGGAGTGAAGCCCAGAGAAGCTGAGATGAGCCCAGATGAGATGCTTGGCTCTGAGGGTGCTTCTGCTGCCATGGTCCAGCTGGGATTGTGCACATTTTCACCTGCTGGAGACAGTGGGGCAGTAATTGTTTCACCTCCTGGCTTCCTGCTCACCCAGCTCCTGCTTTCTGCTCCTCTGGGCAAGGGCAGTGCATGAGAAGTGTGTTTGTAAAGGCTGCTGTTACCCCAGCCCTGGATTTAAATCAGGGAACGGGTTCCTGGCCCCGAGTTGGTGGCATCTTCCCTGTCCCTGTTTCTGGTGAGCAAATGCTGAGAGCAGGTGTTGGAATTCAAGCAGTTGTAAGTGCAGAGAATCAGGCAGCAAATTCCTGCTCCTCAGTAAACGCTGATCCCATCCTGTGGCTCTGGTCAGTGGTTATTCCCGGGGGGTTTATCCGAGGGGGGAGAATTGTCATCTGTCATGCTGGCTGTAAATTGGGCAGATTTCCAGCACGACCCAGTGCTGGTTCTGGGGGAAAGCTGAGCCCTGGCTGCTGGGTGAGTCCTGGGGGGCTCGGGGAGCTGCATCAGCCCGGGCTGGGTGGGAGAAGGAGGAGGCTTCACCTCCTGCACGAGCATCACTGCCGGATGTGAGCTTTTAGAAGCTATTGAAATTGCTTTATTTGTCACCAGAGCCTAAACAGCAGCCAGGGAAGAGGTGGTGCCTCTGGTTTGGCACAGAAAGGTGCTTTGGGATGCTTCCTGTGCTTCTCCACCCCCAGGTGAGGAGCTCTGCCATGAGAGGAGCTCCCAGCCCTGCTCCAGTGCTCCCTGACCACCAGATGAGCAGGGCTGTGCCCTCTCAGTGTGACACCTCCACCCTGAGCTCACCTGGGACTGCAGACACGGCTTTTGTCTCCCTGTGCAAGGCTTGGCACC
The DNA here is from genome assembly GCA_013397175.1 of Platysteira castanea. NCBI lineage: Eukaryota > Metazoa > Chordata > Aves > Passeriformes > Platysteira > Platysteira castanea. Next base: position 25,140 of record VYXC01012040.1, on the reverse strand, counting down.
CACAAGCGTGGGTAAAACCCGGGTGTTGCAGCCCGGGTGTATCTGAGGGTGTTTGAGCAGCCCTGGCTGGTGTCACACGGGCCATGTCACAGGGTTAATGAGGACACAGATGTGCTGCTCACACCCGTTCCTCATTACCAATGAGTCAGGCAACAAACGGAAAGGAAAATGCTTTTCTTTGCTTCACTGACTCTGCTGACAGCAGATCTGCGGTGCATCACCTGCCAGCAAATAACTGAGGAGGTGTTTTCCTACCCTGGACACAGCTCGGGGCTGGAACGGGGTCCCTTCTCCTCTGGGAACAGAGTTTTGGAAAAACTGCGCTGGTCAGCGCTCACTGCCAGCCTCGGGACAAATAAAAACCTTGATCCTGCTGGGCCAGGAGGACCCGGAGGCTGTCCCCGAGCCTGCGAGTGACAGCCGCCCCCACCCTGTCTGCTCCCCGTGTTCCTGACGGAGATTTCAGCTCCGTGGGTGTTCTGGGAGGGTTTCCACGCTCCAGAGCCTTGGTGGAGCCTGCTGCAGTGCCTCTCCTCCCAGCGCCGCACTCAGCCCTCGCAGGCAGCGCTGCTCGGCAGGAACCGCTGCGACTCCAGGGTGACGTTCACCTGCGCCGAGGGCGCCCGCAAGATCCCGGGGCTGCCGGACACCGTGGAGTGCCTGCCCGGCAACCTCTGGTCCCGGCTGCCGGACCCCTGCGGCCGTAAATACGCTCCTTTCTCTGGAACGCAGCCCCGGGCTAGCATCCCTGTCCCTGCCGGTGGCACCGTGCCCGTCCCGAGGGGCCAAACCCCAGCCCGCTGCCCCCCCGAGCCGCCGGTGGCCGCCCGGGCTGGGNCTGACGGAGATTTCAGCTCCGTGGGTGTTCTGGGAGGGTTTCCACGCTCCAGAGCCTTGGTGGAGCCTGCTGCAGTGCCGCTCCTCCCAGCGCCGCACTCAGCCCTCGCAGGCAGCGCTGCTCGGCAGGAACCGCTGCGATGGGGGCTGCAGCACCAGGATGGGGGGGACACCCCGACCCCCCGAGCCGTGGGGCAGCCTCTGCTCGCCCCGCGCTGCTCCTGGCCCTGCTGGGGCTGCTCGGCGTTCCTGCGGCTCGTGGTGAGTACGGGGCCGCGGGAAGGACCAGAGACACCCGCCCGGGTCCCACCTGGCTGCTCGGGGGCTGGGCTGGGCGATGCCACCCNTAGCATCCCTGTCCCTCCCGGTGGCACCGTCCCCGTCCCGAGGGACAAACCCCGAGCCCGCTGCCCCCCGGAGCCGCTGGTGGCCGCAGGGGCTGGGAGAGGGGTCAGCCGGGGTCCCGTGCCCCCCCAGCCCGTGCATGTGCCCCCCATGTCCTGCTAGCCCCTTCCCCGAGCCCCTAAAGCCGCTCCATCCCCGCTTTGGTGCCTGCAGCAGCCTGGCAGCCTGGCGAGGAGCCCGAATTAACCCGCCACGGGCACCAGGAGCTGTCCAGAAGCATCCCCGCGATGCCAGGGGGTGTTTGGCAGCTCCTGGTGGGCAGCTCTTGCAGGCCGGCTTTCCTTGGCTGCCAGGGAGCTGCGGTGCCCCGACCAGGCTGAAGTTCGCTGCCCTGTCCAAGGAGGATCAGAGGAGGAATTTCTTCCCCGTCGGCACCAACGTGAGCTACGTCTGCCGGCCCGGCTACGAGAACACCTCGGAGAGTTCCCCCTCCAGCACCTGCCTCGAGAACCTGACGTGGTCAGAAGCTGCTGAGCTGTGCAGGAGTGAGTATTTCTGCTCCACCCCGTGCCCCAAAAGAGCAGCCTTGGCTGCTCCCAACCCGCATCCCAAAACGCAGCCCGGTTGTTATCATCCCAGCTGCTCCACTGACACGGAACTGGGTGGAAATTCCTCGTCATCCCCATTTAAGGCTGAACAGAGGAAGTACCAGTGATGTTCTTTCTTTATTTTTCTGCTGGCATAAACACATCTGGTTTGATTTTCGTGCTGGGGAATGTTTGGTTGGACTCGGTGAGCTTAGAGGTCTTTTCCAACCTTTTTATGATCCTAAAGAGGTTTTCACTGGAACATGGCACACGCAGGGGACAAACCCCAATTTGATCTTCTAGCACTGAACTTCAGAGAGAAGGCAAAGCATTCTCCTGGTGACACCCACGGAATACTGAGACTGGTGGTGTGACAGGAATATTTTTTCACAGCCAAGTACCTTCTCCCTAATCCACTGAGATGGAAACCCCTCCTGGCATCCCCACCTTCCCCTACAGCTGAGCCTGGCTCCTGCCAGCCCAGCTGTGATGCCCAGGGAGCAAAATGCTTTGGAACCTTTGGGAATCAGCCTCCAAGCCTGTGTCTCCTGTCTCACCCAGCCTTTTCTGCGTCCCCCAGGGAGGTCCTGCGGCGCCCCGGGAGCGCTGCCCGGGGGGAGGACGGTGCCCATCACGGACCTGCAGCTGGGGGCACGGGTGGATGTGTTCTGCCAGGACGGGTGAGCTCTGGGGCACGGGTGGATGTGTTCTGCCAGGACGGGTGAGCTCTGGGGCACGGCTCCGGGGTGGCACAGAGCCCGAGGGAGGGGACCAGGGTCAGGATTCACGGCCACCTTGTCCTTCAAGTGCCACCCAGAGGAGTTTAAGTGTCCATCCCAGCAGGACCGGCTGGTTGTACCCTCAGCTGGTAACTCCAGGCTTCAGGACAAGTTACTTAAAATATTTCAGCATAACATGGTTGAGATACATTGACTAAAAAGAGTTACATCGGGATTTTAAAAATCCAGTTAAGTTCAGCTGGAAAAGTGCAGTGAAGCACAGTTTCCACAGTCAGGAGCTGACTCATGGCTGCTGCCTGCTTTCAGTCAGGGACCAGATGCAGGGACTGCCCTGAAATTTTAAGCTCTTGCCACTCCAGCCAGTGTTCCTCCCTCCCGGCAGGAAGCAGCTGGCATCATCTGGCTTGTGCTGCCCAGCTCCAAATTTAACAGAGGGGTTTTTTCTCTCCTTTGGGATGTAATTGGAGAAAAGGACAGAGAGTCCCACCCTTCTGGGGTTGAGATAAACCTTGGAAATCCAGAGCAGGGTGGAGGGATGATGTTGCTCATGTAAGTTAGATCAGATAATTTCCATCATGTCCAGATGCTGAGGGCTTTAGCACAGGAGGGTAATTCAGAGGTGGGGAAGGTGTCAGAACAAGATTTAGGAATTTCCAGCAAGCCAGTGCAGGAGCCACTTTAATTAAATGTGGATCCATCCCTGCTGGCCCTCACTGGTCCCTGCTGTACTCGAAGGATGTATCTGAATCCCAGAATCCCAGAATGGTTTGGGTTGGGAGGGACCTTAAAGCTCATCCAGTGCCACCCCTGCCATGGCCAGGGACACCTCCCACTGCCCCAGGTGGCTCCAAGCCCCGTCCAACCTGGCTTTGGACACTTCAAGGATGGGAAGTCCACAAGATCTCTGGGGAGAGCCCCTTATCAGCTGAGAATCACCTAAAATAGATTAATGCAGATCCTGGGAGGAGTTCTGCTGTTGGCTGGCAGTGTCAGCATCGCTGTTGCTTTGCACTGCTGGTCATGCTCGTACTGGGTAGTGGGAAATATTCACATTTTTGGACAGTTCCACTGATTTTCTGTCGTGTATTTTAGGTACAAATTAGTCGGGAATAATTTCATCCGGTGCCAGCTGAAAGGAACCGATGTTGAATGGAGCAAACTTCCAACTTGTGAATGTGAGATTCATCTTTAATTGTGAGGTTAAACCTTTCTACTTCACTCCAGCAGATCCTGCATCCCGATATCTAGCCCAAGCCTCTCTCTGGATTGTTTCTGTTGCTGTTCTGTGGCCGATCTGTCCCCAGCACTGCAGCTGAGAAATGCCCATCCTGCTGCTGACCCCATCTCAGCAGTTTTGTTCCCACAAAATCAACATTTTTGTTTTGGCTGAAGGTGATGGGGTGAGATTTCCAGGAATCCCGAGCCAGGGCACGCCAGGCTGCTGTTTATTTGTTGTGGCCGTGTTGTGGGAGGGAGAAGGATGTGAGAAGAGAAACCCTGCAGGAGCAAACGAGAGAGAACTGGGGCAGGCAGCAGAGCTTCCCCCACCCAGTGCTGCTCACCCACCTCCACTGTCCCGAGTTCACCTTCAGCAATCTCAGGCAGACCCAAACATTTTGCACTTTTATCAAAGCCGAAGCTTTCAGCAGGCACACTGTCCCTCTCTCCCGCAGTAATTACCTGCCCCGCGCCTCCTCCAATCAGCCACGGCACGCACGATGGGGAAGGCGTTGACATTTTTGCTTTTAACTCCACGGTGACCTACAGCTGTGAGCCCAGCTTCCAGCTGAGGGGGAATGGGAGCATCCGCTGCACCAGCAGGGACAGAAGCAGCGGGGTCTGGAGTGGAGCCGTGCCCGAGTGCAGAGGTGGTTTCAGCCGGGTTCAGTGTTTGATGTTATTTATTATTTATTATTTATTATTTATTATTTATTATTTAATATCTATTATTTATTATTCGTTATTTATTATTTATTATTTATTATGAGTTCAGTATTTAGGATGAGCCAGAGTACTGTGGGTATGAGTGCAGGAGGTGTCACATGTCAGTGGTGAGGAAGTTTTAAAGGGGGAAAAGGCAGTGCTGGAGCAGGGACAGAGGGGTCTCTGCGAGGAGGGCAGAGTGCCCCGAGCAGCGCTCGCTCTTTGTCCCCTAGAGAAAAGCTCAGCTCTCAGACTTGGAGCACAGGACACGGAGGTGACAGCTCCTCCCAAAAGTGAGTTGGAATGACTCGATATTGAATCAAATCCCCGTGGTTTTAATCCTTCATCACATTTCTACCAAAGGCCACCCGGTGAAGTTCACCCCGTGGACTTCGTTTTCCCAGGTCCCCAGGGAAGTGGAATCCAGCCCTCCAAGAACGCTCTCCTGTGGGAGATGAAGCTCAGACTCTACCAAAAAGCTCTCCAGAATACCATCCCCTCCTCCCAGTCCTTCTCTTCCTTCAGGAAACCAGGTCAGTCCTGGAGGGACAACGACATCAGTGGCACTTCCTGGTTACTCCCAGCCCTAAACCCCAGAGTTTTCATTTTTCCCCCCCATATTTCTGTTCAGTGAGCAGGACCTGGGCTGCCTCAGCGTTCAGATTTGTTCTACCTTTGTACAAATCCCCCAAATCCTATTCTGGGGCCAGCAGAGGATCCATGTGTCCTCCGAAGTACATGGGGATCCTCCCCCAACCTGGCTGCTTTCAAAACTTGAAACGGTCCAAAGTTGCATCATTTCATGGAAGTGAGTGAGGTTTTCGTCACGTTCTTTTCTTCTCTAAGTTTTCTCTGTATAATTTACATTTTTTGCTGTTTGGGCATCTGGCTCACAGCTCAGCTTTGACTGCACCGACCTCTATATTCTCATTAAAAGCTTTGCTTTGCCTGAAATACATTTTAATTTATCAGTCATTTCCTTGCCCTCACCTTATTACAGATCTTTTCTCTCTCTTTTTTTGGCATTTTGAAAAGCAAGAGATAACTCTGTACCACGCAGCCCTGAGAGTGCCAGGGCTCCTGCCCTGGCTCCCAGGTGCTGATGCCAACCTTGTTCCACACAGGGAGGTCGTGGGCAGCCAGGAGGAGCTGGACACGGTGGAAGTGCTGTTCCTCCAGATTCCCCACCTTCTGCAAAGGATAATTTCATCCACAGAAAGGGTGAGGGCTGGCTTTGTGGGACCTGCTGGGAGCTGTAATTGTGTCATTGTGAGTAGGGGAGACTCAACACCCGCTGGAGGGTCTCAGCACCCACCTGGGGGATGGTGAGAAGTGTTCCTCTGCTGTCAGGGCCAAGCTCAGTTTGCCCGCCCCTGAGTTCTGTCTCTTGGGTCAAAACCAGAAAATCTTTTACTGATCTGTTCCAAAAGTGCCCCAAGCAATGGCCACACTTATTAGGACTCCTACACTTTGCTTTGAGATAAGGGATGACCTAAATCGGGTCTGTCCCACATATAAAACGTAATTTTTTAATGATGGTGTTTTAGCACTCCAAGAAATGGATTGTAAGTTACTCCTGCAAGCACTGGCCGATTTCCACCTTCGCTCCTCCCATCTGCGTTTTTCTTTCAGCCATTGCCCTCCAGCACCCCGACTCCAGCCGTGGTTCCTGCTGATCCCACCAGAGTTTTGGGGGCTGCGTGGTCCCGGGAGCCCCCAGGCCTCGGGCAGAAGCTCCTCCAGAGCCCGGTGATGCCATGCCCAGCCTGGGGCTGTGTTTCCAGGGCCGCAGGGTTTCTGCTCACTGGCAACGCCACAACAAACCCTAAACACAGCCCCAGCCTCCCCGGGGAGCTGAGCTGCTCCCGTAACTCCCCAGGAATTCCTGGCTGCAGCCCATCCAGCTGCGGATCCAGCTGCCAGCGGGGCTGCAAAGCAAAGCACGGATTTCCCTGTCCTGCAGGGTTATGAGCTGATTTCTTTCAGGAAACCGTGGTACTTCGGTTGTTAAATTGTTCGATCTTTGTATCTTGAGTGGTTTAAGCCTTTCCTTTAGCAAAAGCTTCTTCCTGTATCAGCCCGAAGTTCCTTGCAGTTTTTATTTCTACCACAGGAAGATAAAGCCACGTGTGGGCCGGGCATCCCTAATCTCGTAACGAAAAGGAGCCACTTCTGCTTTCCAGAGGGAGGGAGGCAGCTCAGGCATGCTGTGAGCACATCAGCCACGCACAGACACACAAATACAGCTCCTAAAAATCCTCCCCAGTGTTGTCACCCTGCAGCAGAGGGACGGGAAAAGTTGTGCTCATTCTTCTCTACCCCAATTTTGTCCTTAAAGACCTAAAACTCCCAAAGCCTTCCTGGGTTATTTATATTTAGTAACAAATGGTTTATAAAGGACAGTCTGTGAATTCAGCTCCCTGCTGTTCCCTTGTTATATTTTATTCTCTTTTTCAGGAAGGAATCAGCTTTTGGGTATATCCTAGCAATGTTCAGATTCCATGTTCAGTCAGTTCCTTATCAGCACTCTGAGCATTCATTTTTTAAATGCCATCCAAGGCAAGTTAAACTCAGTTATATTTAAAAAAAACAAGTAGTAAAGGAGGGAAGCAAATCCACGCAGGAGTGTGCAGGAATGTGTTTCTGGGAAGTGCTCTGGAAAAGAAAGCTGCAGTTACACCTCCCTTATTCCTCTTCGGCCACCCCGGGCCCGAGCCCTGCAGCCCCCGAGCTGTGGCTCAGCCCAGGCAGACCCAGGGGCCAGTCCCAGAGGGTTTCGGGAGCTGGGGCTGAGTTTCTGTGGAGAGCCTGGAGCGGCTCCAGCGGCTGCAGCGCTGTTTTTGCTGGCAGGATCTGCCGGACACCTCCCGCATCCCCATTCCTGCACCCAGCTCGGGTCAGGCTGCTCCCTGAGCGTGCCCTTCTGCCAGCCCCGGCGGCTTGGCCTGATTCCTGCCGGGCAGGGAGGGCTGTCCGGGCCAGATAAAGCCACCAGAGTGGTGGCTGGGCAGGCACAGAGCTGCTATCGTGGGGCTCAGCTGCTGCGTGGGAGGCACCGGTGCTGCCCCGGCTCCTGGGGCAAAACGGGGCAGCAAACGGGGGTGCAGGGGGACGGGGCTGAGCCTGGCGGTCAGGCGGGTGCTACGGATGTCTCCTGTCTCCTCCTCAAGCAGGAAAACAGCCCGGCTCGAGGGTTCAGCCTGTTAGCAAGGGGATTTTACCGAGCTGAAGCTGCAGCTCTCGGTTCTGCGAGTGGAGCCACTCCCTGCAGGGGCTCGGCACCGCGCGAAACCTCCGCCAAACGCTTGTCAGCATCTTCCTGCCCCGTGCCAAAGCCACTGCCCTAAGCTAACACAGGAGAATTCCCCAGAATTTAGTGTAGTTTTTTCCTGTTAACAGATTGCTTTTGCCTCACGCAGCCACCGTCCCCGTTCAGGCCAGTGAGCTGCAAAAACGCAGCCAAGGTATCTCCGCGTCATTTGTCGTGGTGTTTACAAGGAAGCATTTTAAAGGAATACGTTATCCAAGGTGCTGGATTCCTCCCTTAGAAAAACTCCCCTGGGTCTCGTTGCAGATGTTTTTGTTTTATCTGCTGGAGATTAAATTGTACAGGAAAGGAAAATAAAGTGGAAATCGAAAAAAAATAAAGTAAAAGAGATAAGTTTGAGCTTCTTAGTGGAAACATCACTGTTTCCTGGATAAGAAAGGGAAGCAGGAGGGTGCAGGTCAGCTGCTGCTGGCTGCCCTTTCCTCGGGGTCGCAGGACACATTCCCCTTCCTGCCGGTTTTGATTTGGGACTTTTCTTCTCCTTTGGGACTTCACAGCTTTGGAGGGAGGGGCGTCTTTCCCTTTGGGAGGTGCAGAGTAACGCCGAGAAGGAGCGGCTGAGGCAGCGGGCTCCCGAAGAGCCGCTGCTCGGGATGCCAGGCGTGCCTGGGGCAGCAGGCACGGCGGACACCGCGTTTTCCACACCCAGCCCCGCTCCCCGCCGCACACGCGGCTTTCGTCAGCGATTTCCCGGAGCTGAGCTGGCCGGGAGGGGCGGGCGGGGGCTCCGGCGGAGCTGGGAGCAGCCCCGCGGGAGTGGCTGCGCTGCCCGGGCAGTGCCGGGGACCCGCGATGGGCTCCGGCCGCCGCTGCTCGGTGCCGCTCCTGCTCCCGCTGCTGCTGGTGCTGCTGGTGCTGCTGCTGCCCGCGGTGTGGGGTGAGCCCGCGGGGAGGGATGGGGTGTGCGGGGAGCCTGGCACGCTGGGGTGGCTGTTCCGGGGGTGCGGGAGCGTTCTCCGCGTCCGTGGGCGTGCGCTCGGGTGTGCGAGGGTGTGATCCGCGTGTTACCCGTGTGAGTGTGTGATCCGCGTGTTATCCATGTGTGTGTGCTCCGCGTGTTACCCATGTGTGAGTGTGTGTTCCGTGTGTTATCCACGTGTGTGTGTTCCGTGTGTTATCCATGGGAGTGTGTGATCCGTGTGTTATCCATGTGTGTGTGTTCTGTGTGTTATCCATGTGTGTGTGCTCCGCGTGTTACCCGTGTGTGTGTGTGTTCTGTGTGTTATCCATGTGTGTGTGTTCCGTGTGTTATCCATGTGTGTGTGCTCCGCGTGTTACCCGTGTGTGTGTGTGCTCCGTGCGTTATCCATGTGTGTGTGCTCCGTGTGTTATCCATGGGAGTGTGTGCTCCGTGTGTTATCCATGTGTGTGTGTTCCATGTGTTATCCATGTAAGTGTGTGTTATCCTTGTGTGTGTGTGCTTCATGTGTATTCCATGTGAGTGTGATCCATGTGCGGGTGTGTGTGCTCCGTGTGCTCCCCGTGCTCCACGTGTGCTTTCTGTGTGCTCCGTGGTGTGCCTGTGCCCCATATCCACATCCGTGTGTGCTCTGTGTGGGTTTGTGGGCTCTGTTCCCGTGTACCTCATGTCTGTGTGCCCCTGTCCCTGTCCCTGTGTGTGCTCTGAGTGTGCACTCTGTGTGTGTCCCTGTCCCTGTGTGTGCTCTGAGTGTGCACACTGTGTGTCCCTGTCCCTGTGTGTGTCCCGTGTGCTCTGAGTGTGCACTCCGTGTGTCCCTGTCCCTTTGTGCACTCTGTGTGTGTCCCTGTCCCCGTGTGTGCCCCGTGTGCCCTGCTCCGTGTGCCACCCTTTCCCTCAGGCTCTGCGTGTGCCCTGCCCGGGGTACAGAAGCAGCAGAAGCAGCCCCGCTAAATCCCCGTTACTTTCCCCCAGGGGACTGCGGGCCGCTGCCCAACATCAGCCACGCGGAGCCCCAGGGGGACACCAAACACCAGCAAAGCTTCAGCGTGGGCTCCACAGTGACCTACAGCTGCGTCCCGGGCTACACCAAGCTCCCCTTTCTCTCCGACATCATCCAGTGCCTGCCAAATTCCCAGTGGTCCAACCTGCTGGAGTTCTGCGGCCGTGAGTGTTTGCCTGTCTCCGACACAAGGAGGCTGCAGGCTGCTCGTGAAAACATTCGCTGCTTTGGCAATCGCTGCCTCCGGGGTTTCCTCATCCGCAGCCGCACAGGATGAAGTGGTTTGGCCACTTCTCTTGCTGCTCCTTTTTCCTACACTCCACCGAGGCTGTTGGAGCCCCGGGCTGGCACTTGTGTGTTAATTAAAATAGAGGAACAGCTTGGGAAGCGCATGGAAACGGGGAAGGACTGCAGGGGCGAAGCACTGAGTGACCAAAGGGTTAAACAAGGGTGGAGGTTTGGCTTTGGGGACTCGGAAACCTCCTCGGTGAGAATTCCCTGGTGGAAGTGGCCAGGGAGGAGGGCACTATTTGGGGTACCCGTGTTCTTAGTAAGGCTCATCCCTTACCACTCAGATTTTATGTTTATAGTCGAATGCAAAACATTGTTATTTTTGCTCTGTAACCGGACATTTGAGTTGTTTCTGTGGTTGCCAGGCAGCTGCCCCAGGCCTCCATCTGTGCCGTTTGCTGCGATATCACCAGAAGATCAAAGGCAGAACTTCTATGCTGTGAATACCACGGTGAGGTACATTTGTCGCCTGGGCTATGACAACACCACAGACCAGCCCCCCACCAGCACCTGTCTGGGCAACTTAACGTGGACAAAAGTTCCTGAGCTGTGTCAGAGTGAGTGTCTCCCCATCATTTCATCTTCTCCAGCGCCGTGTTCCGAGTGCCACATCTGTATTTTAAAATTGCTCTTCTCTAATGACATTTAACACGAAATACCTGGCGTGGCATTGCCATACTGCCATGAAAATTAAGTCTGTGGGGTTTTTCCCAGCCTCATAGTGTCCTAAGGATAATCTTACTGTTTTTTAGAGAAATCTTGTGGTATTCCAGCCAATCCAGAACATGGCCAAGTTATCACAGACAATCACCTGCTGGGCGCACGAGCCAGTGTGGTTTGTGAGCCTGGGTGAGTGTGAAGCCACTGCCCATTCCATCCCAGTTCCCTGGTCAGAGTCACTGGGGTGGGCACTGGGACGTGGGGCTCTGCCCATGAGTCCCCAGCACCCCTTGGTGACACATTCTTGGCTGGTGACAACAAGCTGATTTTGGGACGTGCCTTTTCCCCCTGCAGGTACAGATTAAAGGGAGAGTCACCTTCCATCAGGTGTCTCCTACAGGGAGACAAAGCTGCCTGGAGTCCTCTTCCAACATGTCAGGGTAAGTGACCTTGTCCAGTGCTTGACTGGAAATACCAAATACTCCAGCTCAGAAATACCCAATTTTTGGTTTACTTCCCTAAGTGAAGCCAGGTCAGCATCCCTGCAAGGGGACAGCTGCTGTCAGAGAAAGCAGGGACCCCCCAGGAGCACCACGGCTGCCTTCTGCCTGTGAAAGCCTGACAGAAACAGCCCCCTCAGGCTGCTGAGAAGAGCATCCCAGGGGTCACTCCCTGAATTCTTTTCTCTTTCTCCCATTCACAGCAATTTCCTGTCCCCCTCCTCCAGCCATTCCCCACGGGCAGCACAGCGGGAACAGCTCGGGGGAGTTTGTGCTCGGCTCCGTCGCCACCTACGCGTGCGAGCCGGGGCTGGAGCTGGCGGGCGCGGCCACCCTGCGCTGCGCCCCGGGGAACGGCACCCACGGCGCCTGGAGCGCGGCCCCTCCCCAGTGCCGCGGTGAGCGCTGCCCCCTCTCCTCACAACCATCCCCTTCCCCAGCCCTTCTCCCTGCACAAATGGTTTTAGGTTTTCCCCTCAAGAGGAACAGGCAGGGATGTAATTAGCCGGGTGTGGAATGTGTCAGTGACTGCAGAGGTGGTGGAGTGAGCTTAGGGGGGGTTTAGATCTCGTGTCCAGCAACAGCCAGGCAATCAAGCCAAGTGGAACAGCAGAATCCCCTCTGTCCATAAGGCCTGGAGTGTCACAAGAGGTCCCTGTCACAGCCTGAGATGCACAAGTCGCCTGCCTGTGTGATGTTTACTCCTCTCTGAACTATTATATACATTATGTACAAGTCGAGCACCATATAAAATGACATTTTGAGTGCTTTTCCTTTGTCTCTCCCTAGTTAAAACCACAGCAGAGACAAACCAAACCAAACCCTCAGAAGAGAACCCTTACTGGCTGGGTAAGAGCTCCATTTCTTCAAAGTCCTGTTAATTGCTGTAATTGCACCACGTTTTGCCTTCATATTTTAAACATCCATTATTTCCCTCCCCAGCAAGCATCCTCATTCCGAGCTGCATTGGTAAGTAGCTTAACACTGAAAGTACATTTTCCTACCCCAAAGCTGTTTGCTATCAACCACCTGCAGTCAAAGGTTGATTTCACTCTCCCTTTCCCTTCATTGTTAGTTCCCCCAGTAGTCCTTGGAATTCTAGCTGGGATCATCCTGAGACAGAAAGAGAGTGAAAAGCAGTAAGTGACACGAAGCTGCCCCTCGTAAACTGTAATTTCCCCCAGGGATGAGTGGCTATTCCCTTTCAAGCCCTGTACCTCCAGTATATTTGTATGGTTAGCACTGTCTTTCCACGTTGCTAAGTTTCTTTTTATTCGGCAAATTTTCTCCTTTCTGTCTCTTCAGCTCCTATAATGTGAGTTTGCAAAAGCGTGAGACAAAGGGAAGGGATGCAGCCACACACCTGGAGGTAACGGATGGGAAGAAGCAGCCCAAGCCCTGGAATTACTATTTTTGGTAGGTTTGCTTGTTCACCCGCCCAAAAGCTTGTGCCAGACTTCTGACTGCAGCCAGGGTCTCACTGGTGCTGAGCACACCCGTGTGTCTGGGAAAACACAACAAAGAGGCTCTCACACCTGCCAGGTTCAGCAGAAAGGAGGGGAAAGACTTTATTATTGACATATCTCACATTCTTATACAATTCCCAGCTTCACAAGGGATTGGAGGACATGTCACTTCCTTCCCAATCCCACTGGAGAAAAAAGATGCTCATCAAAGTTTTCTTATCACAAAAGGAATGAAAAACAGAAAATACCGTTAAGTAAACATTGGCCATTATTTCCATGAAACCGTGAGAAAGAATCTGACTCCAAGGTTAAAAACAGAAGGCTTAGCAAAAACCAGGGCAACACACCCGTGCAGAAGATCTTTGAGCAGTTCTTGCTTTCAAACACCACGACGAACATCCCGCTGCCCAAAGGGCACCGGGCACCTCACAGGAGGGTTTGGGGTTTGCTGGCTGCTCTCTGCATGGATTTCACCCGTCTCTCTCACCCACAGCCACACGGGGAACTGCCACGTGTGTCCCAGCTGTGAGGAGCAGCTCCACGGTGACCTGGCCCCCGTCTCGGAGCCCGCGCGCCGCGGCTGCGCCGCCTGCCAGGCCTGGCTGAGCTCCCAAAAACCCCGCACCCACTCGGTGCCCAGCGTTGGAGACGGGGACAGCCCCAGCCCAGCAGCCACCAGGTACAGCATCTACAGCTGCTTGCTCCTGCTCCCCTGGCACGGGCCCGTGGGAAGCAAAACAAGGGGAAAGGGGGAGAAAGCAGCTTTGTGTGGATTGAGCGAGTTTTGCAGTTGGGATTCACGTGGTTCCTGTTTCAGCAGGAGCAAGTATTTGATATTTAGAAAGCAGTGGCTCTGTCGGGCCAAGGTTTTTTTGGAAAGCCACACACTCAGGTTGGTCTCTGTCTCTGCATTCAGCTCTCCTGCCAAAGCTGTGGATGTGCTGAGGGGAGAAGGCACAGGAGAAGCTGCTCCGTGGTGGAGAGAGGCAGAGCAGCCCATGGGCCACCAAAGGTCAGTCTTCCACCTAAAAATACCCAGATGCCACCGTGGGCCTGGACAAAAATCACTTGAGAACAGAGCAGAACTGTGTTTATCAGAGAATGGCTTGGGTTGGAAGGGACCTTAAAACTCATCTTGTTCCCAGCCCCTGCCACGCGGGGGACATTCCAAGCCCCAGAACCACGGCCTGGGAGGCACATCCGTGCTCTCACTGCCCATCCTTGATGGTTCTTCTCCACAGTGACCACATCTGTCCCACCTGTGAGAGCTGGCTCCGTGCCCACACTGGCCAGGGTGACAGCAGTGCTGTGACACCGGGGGACTGGCAGGACAAGGGGTGAGTGTGGCCAGTGCAGGCAGCTGCTGCCCGGCTCCTCTCAGCAGCAGCACTGCAGGGTGTGCCCAGTGCCTTCCAGACTGAGAGCTCCCTGCTTAACTTGAAATAAAAACAGCTGGCAGTGTGTGAATGTTGGTGGCACTTGCTCCTGGCCCTGTGTCGGGGTAGAAATGTGGTGCCTGCTCGAGCAGGGAGATGTGAAACTGGGTGAGGTTTATTCAGATGATGCTTGTGGGGATCCCTTGGGTGTCTCTGGAGCAGCCTGGGCTCCTCAGCTGTGCTCAGCCTCGTGTTCTTTGGAGCTCTGGCTTTGGTTCAGCAGCAAAGAGCCCAGGTGAGACCCTGCAGCGGGAGCCTCTTTTCACCCACTGCCCAGGGCTTTTCCCCCCTGTGGGTGTGGTTCATTTGCTTGTGGCGAGGTCAGGTTTTGGGCCAGAGCAGTGATGAGGTGAGCAGGGCAAAGCTGTTTGCTCAGTTTATTTATTTATCTTCTGACATTCGCCCGTGTGAGTCTGGTGCTCTCTCGGGCTCACAGAGCTTCTTTAACAGAGTCACCATTGACAGAGGCAAATTCTTATGAAAAACCAGATAAACACAGTTTGACATGTGCACCTGCTTGCTTTGGCTTCAGCAAGTGCGAGCTCCTTGTCACTGCGTTTGTTTTGGGTTTTTTTCATTTATTCTTGCGAGTGCCTGGCTGTGGGCCCCAGTCCTGGGGGAGCCGATCCAGTTCTGCATCCTTGAATCGCTGCTTACTCGAGTTTAAAAAGGGAAGGTGTGAAGCAAACCAGCTTTTGTGGGTGCTGGAGCCCGTGCGGGGTGGTTTGGAGAGGGGCAGGTTCCATCACGACCCCGCTGGGACTCACCCTCACCCCTCTCCCCACAGCCCGCGGGGCACCGTCTGCCCTCCCTGCACGGACCGGCAGCTCCTGTCCCTGCTCCACGGGGACCCAGCCAGCAGCCCCGTGTGCCCCCTGGCCGGGGAGGGCACCCTGGCCCACCTGGTCCCTCTGCACAGCCCCGGCTGCCACGCCTGCCCCGTGTGCTCGGTGCCCACCCACGCCCACCTGTGCCAGCCCCAGCGCCTGGCACCCGACGGTAGGAGCTGCCCGGGGCACCCCGAACACCCCGGGGGCCCTGGGGAGGGGGACAGGGCTCCCCAAACCCCCCCCTGCCCGAGGGACTCCCCCTGATCACCGCTTGTTTCCCGTTGCAGGATAAATCCAGCGGCTGAGGAGGGATGGGAGTTCTGACTGCCTGGCGCTGCCAGGGGTTTGGTTTTTAGTGCAATAAAGTGGCCCGAAGTCAAGGGTCTGACTTCACCTGGCTTGGCAAAGAAGCAGAAAAATCAAACACACTTCAAATCCCGCTCTGTGTTGGTTTAATACCTACTTCTTTGTTTGTTTTTTGTCTGGACAAAGTATTTTTGCAGCTCTTAAAGCCAGACTTTAAAAAGTCAGTAAACGATTCTTTCCACTGGGGAAAAAATTGCCTCTTTGCACAATCTTACGTGATTTATTTGTATTTTTAATCTACCATTTTAACTGAGGTTCTTTTCCTAGTGCGCAGATAGAAGTGCAAGATTTACAGTATTTATAGTAAAACTGTTTTGTGAATAAAAGGAATGTAAAATAAGGAATACTGGTATCCTGGCTCTGGGTTTATTTCATATTTACTGATCAAGCCTTCCCATAGCGTGCTTTCCTTTTGCAGTCTCATTCTTTGCTGGATGTAATCAAGTTCATTAATTACTTCTGCTCAGTTAATTGCTGTTGTTGCACTGGTGTCCAGTGCCTGACCTTTCCTGGGAGCTGCGATGATGGAGGTGGGGCAGCGCTGCTGGGTGGGAGCCCGAGTCCACCCCGGGCAGCACCTGGGCAGTGCCAGGGAAGCTGGGAACCTTCCCTGGGCAGACCCTGAATGTTCCTGCGCTGGTTTTACTTTCTCTGCCCCAAAAAACCAGGCTGCAGCTCCAGCGGGGTGCTCAGAGGATTAAACTGCGTGTTCCACGCTCAGCTTCTGCTCCCCTTTTTGGTTTGCTAATATTGATAAAGCAGAGGCTGAAACATTTGCCTTTCTGCGTTATCGGTGTTTGCAGGAGATTGGCTTCGGGTTTTGGTTGCTCTGGAGAAAGAGGGGCAGTGCCACAGGGAAACAAAGGTGCCAAACCCTTATCGGACTCCGCTGTTGTGTTTGTTATCGCCCTGGGCACAGCCCATTCCCGCAGGGTTGTGCTGGCAGGTGGGATCCTGTGAGAGGAGAGGGAGAGGCGATGGCCCCCCGGCTTTTCCGAGTGTGACCACATTTACAGCGCACAGAAACTCACGCACCCGGCGTTCCATGCTTCTGGCTACACGTGCGTGCGGCGCAGCACTCTGGCAGGAGCACAGGGGCTCTTCCAAGGAAGCCTGGGGTGAACCTCACCCTGTCCCCGCGCCGAATTCCAAGGGTAGGATGAAGAGCGGGCAGCTTTCCCAAGGCGGGCACTCCCCGTGTTTACAGCCCTGATTACGGTAAGGCACACGCTTTGCATGCCGGCTTACGCATCCCGGGCGTGAATTCCCTCCCTGGAACCGGGCGGGTGCGGCAGGAGGGGCCGAGGGGCGGGGGAAGGAGCCCTGACCCCAGCGCCTCCTCTTCGCTGCTCCCCGTTCGGTGAGCGCTGCCATTCCCTCATTATATAAAGCGGCAGCGCCGTAGGAGCGGCCAGAGCCGGTGTGGCCAGAGCGGCTACCAGCGGAGGAGCCGCTGGGCTCGCTGACCATCCCGGGGACCTTGCCCGCAGCCCCGGGGGCTCCGTAGCCGGAGGAAAAAAAAGCCTCTTCGTGCAGCAGCCGCCGGAGGAATCGGTGGCTGACCCGCCGCCCGCCCGTCCCGGCGGGAGCCGCGCTCCGCATCCCCGCGCATCCCGCGGAGCGGCCCCGGCCATGGCGCTGCGCTGGCTCTGCGCGCTGCTGCTGGCGCTGCCCGGAGCCGCGGGTGAGGGGGGACACGGGGGACAAGGGCTGGACACGGGGGGCACTTGGGGATGGGGCTGCGCGGGGTGAGCCCGCGGGGAAACGGGGAGGGGGCAGCGGCTGCGCGGCCCCGCCGTCATCGCCCTTCTGCCCGCAGGTGTCTGCCCGCAGCCGCCCAGGTTCGTCTTTGCGGAGCCGGTCTCGGCCCCCCAGCAGTCCTACCCCGAGGGGGCCGTGGTGAGGTACAGGTGCCGCCCGGGCTACGCGAGGAGAGGCACTGAGTCCCCCGATGTCACCTGCCTCGCCGACTCCACCTGGTCGAAGAAATCCGCCTTCTGCACCAGTGGGTTCTGGGGCTGGGGAGGGCACATCCCTTGCAGCACCCCAAGCCCCTCCGCGGCTCAGAATTGGGTGGGTGGGTCTCCTCCTGTCCCCATCCCCTTCACGCTGTTTTCCCACGGCTCAAGACCTTTGTCCCCAGCCCACGGGTTCTTTCCCTGTGTCCTTTCTTGGTGAGCACCAAACCCAGCTGTTTTCTCACTTGGCCTTGGCTCTGTCCGTGCTGTTATCTGCTTTTCTCTCAGTTCCTCACAAGTTAACGTGGATCTTGTCTCTCTTCTGCAAGTGCTGGCACTTGCTCTGAGGGCAGCCAGGTGCCTGATAATCAGGTCGACTGTTCTGTGGTGACACTGAGCAGCCGCTGTCACCTGCATTTCACTCTGATCCCACAAAACAGAGCCAATGCCGAGCACTTGTCCTTTCAGGAAAGTCCTGTGGGCCACCGCACATTGAGAATGGCAACTTTCACACCACGACCGACCTGCTCTTTGGGGCCACTGTGACCTTCACCTGTCACGTTGGGTGAGTGTCACCCTGGGCTGCTGCTGAGTCGAGCTGGGTGACAGCAGGGGACACTCAGAGGCTTTGAACAGCTGGGGGCTGGTCCTTGGCTCTCAGGTGTTCAGGTCAGGGACCAAGAGGGTCGGGCTGTCCCCCTGATTTGCTGTCAAACCAAATCATTTTCTGGGCCCCTGGGTGGATGTTGCAGGTTGTTTTTTAGCTGCTTTGCAAAGAATTGTGCTCATTTCCTCTGGCTGCTCATTAGTAACAGAGGGGTGTGTCGGGGTGAGTCTGGCTGGTGTGTGGTAGCCAAGGGCTTTGGGAAAAAAGGGCTGGGGATGCCCAGAGCAGGGTGAGAGGGAAGGAGAGGCCTTCAGGAACAGCAGTGACACCTGAATCTGCTCAGAAAATAAATTCCTGTTTGGATTTAGCGCTGCACAGATGGGACTGAACAGACTCAGGGTGAGAGGAGGTCCCTCTTTCGGTCCTGTGAGTTTGTATCCACCCACTGCAAGTATTTCCTTCAACTTCATCATAAATGACTTTCCTTTGGGTGTTGAGAAAATCGTATTTTACAGGAGAGCCAGCTGATTGCACCCTAGGGTTCAGCTCCTCCAGAGAACACGATTAGAAACTCTTCAACTTCCACAACCTCCCCAGGTTTTTTTTTTCACTTTTTTTCCAAGAGATCCCACCTTTCCTCTCCTCAGGTACCGCCCGGTCGGGCCGCCCTCTGCACAGTGCGTGGTGAGAAATGGGGAAGTTTCCTGGAGTGCTGTTCCCACCTGTCAGAGTAAGCAGATCCACACTGGTTTATGCACATCTCTCCCTCCATGCCAAACCTGCATTTCACATTTGATGGAAACGTTCTTTCATTTCTTTACCCTTTCCTTCCCTGCAGTTATTCTCTGCCCGCCACCGCCTGCAGTTGAGAATGGGCAGCTCCTCAACGGGAACGAGGAGTTCACCTTTGGCATGACTGCAAGTTACAGCTGTAACCAGGGCTTCTCTCTAATTGGAGAAGCCACACTTTTCTGCACCATTGGTCGTGCCTTCCAGGGAGTCTGGAGCGGTGCAGCCCCTGAATGCAAAGGTAAATAAATGTTAAATGTGCTTTCCTGGTGGGCTGCCCAATAGGAGAAGGTGGATTTGAGCCCAAAAGGATTCCCAGCAGTGGGCTGCCAGCTCGTGGTCAGAGACAGGGCTTGGCTTCCTGGATTCTTCAGCTCATGGGAATCTCCCTCTCCCTGCTCATGTCCGGGGCGTCCTGCAAATGAGAAATTCAGTGCTCACAGTCTCTTAGTGATGTCTCTGTCCTCTTGCTCCACTGGGGAGCTGCCTGGGCCAAAGTGACAGTTCTGATCTAGTAGATGANTCGTGGTCAGAGACAGGGCTTGGCTTCCTGGATTCTTCAGCCCACGGGAAGCTCCTTCTCCCTGCCCATGCCCGGGGCGTCCTGCAAATGAGAAATTCAGTGCTCACAGTCTCTTAGTGATGTCTCTGTCCTCTTGCTCCACTGGGGAGCTGCCTGGGCCAAAGTGACAGTTCTGATCTAGTAGATGACATCCTGCCCATGGCAGGGGGTTGGAACCAGGAGTTTTTTGAGGTCCCTTCCAACCCAAACATTCTGTGGTTCTCTCATCAAGCTTCTTACATCACACCTCTGGTGTCACTGCGGGGCTTTGTCTTGTAATAAATATTCTTACTGTTTTATCTTCACTTCCAGAGATCAGATGTGAAAATCCACGAGTGACAAATGGGAGGAAGTTATCTGGCTTTGGCACTGAGCACACGTATGGAGACACAGTGAGCTTTGAGTGCAACCCTGGCTATTCCATGAAAGGCAGCAGCGTCGTGACCTGCGACGCAAACAGCACCTGGACACCCCCTCTGCCCACCTGTGACCAAAGTGAGCACGGGCAAATTTATTTCTGTGCTCCAAAGCTGCAGGTCACCGTTGTCGGTCCAGACCTCTGGGCATCTTCTGTAACCAGCCCTGTGTTTGTGTCCCTTCAGTCCTCTGTGGTCGTCCCCCACAATTCCCTTTCGCCACGCCGACGACGGCCGTGGGTGACAGCTCTGTTTTTGGGACCACGGTGAGGTATCGCTGCAACCCGGGCTACAAGGCAGCTCCTGGGAAGTCCTCTGCTGTCACCTGCCAGAGTGATGCCACCTGGTCTGCTGCAGACCCGCTCTTCTGCGTCCGTGAGTACCTGCACTCCATCCTGGCTGCAGGGATCTGGACACGCTTGGGATGTCCCTCTGGAGCTTGGGTTGTGCCCATCTCTGGGTTTGAAGTAATCCCTGTGCTGTTTTCTTCTCCTCCAGGACAGCAGTGCTCTGCCCCCAGGGTAGAGCACGGGAGAGTGGTGGGAAATGCCAGGAGCTTCCCGTACGGAGCAGTTGTGACATTCACCTGTAACGCTCCGTGAGTGATCTCTGCCCAGGAGGGGCCAGCTCGGGGGGCTGGGCTGGGGTCACAGGCAGCGCTGTCCCTCCTGGGGCTCTTGGTGGAAGTTTTCAGTGAAACCCTGTGTTTTGCCTTCAGTGTGGCAGCGCCCGTGTGCTGGGTGACACATGGCAGCGAGCTGCTCCTCCTGGCTCCTCTCAGTGCCCTCACTGAGCGGCTTTGCTGCAGCCACATCCCATTTCTGGGACAATTCTGGTTAACCCCTTGCCTGCGTGCAGTGGTGGGGAGCTGGGGAAAGGCCCTGCTGGGTCCTCTTCTGCAAAGTACTGAAGTTCTTCTCTTTCCTTAGGTATAAATTGAAGCAGTCTTCTGCCACGTGTGTGGCAGCAGGAGATGGAGTCGACTGGCATCCAGCACCTCCATACTGTAAGGGAAAAACCCCACCCAGAGTCATTAAATAACAGCTGGCACTGCTCTGGTGGAGCTGCCTCCCTGGTGGCCTTGGGCTGCTCCTACCTGTACTTCTTAATCAATCAGCTGTAAAAATCAGGGTTTCAGTCCTAACTTGGGCTGTGAGGCCTCAGCTGCAATATTCTTGTACAATTCAGCAATCGTTCAGCCAAAAGGGAGGGAGCAAGGGAAGAGCAGAAATTAGGGGGAAAACCTTCACAAAAGGAAAGCTTTCTGTCTCTAGTACCAGGGAGAGATGAGGATCATCAGATGTTAGAACTGCCCGCTCAGTTTGGTGTAAATTGGGTGTTATGAAATCCATGTGTGGTGAGACATTTCCTCTGGCCTGACTGGGCACCTCGGTGATTTCCTCCACGGGGAGATCCTGCAGTGAATCCACCTGGGTTTTAACCTGTGGGGTTGGGCTGTGCGGGGGTCCCGTTCTGTGTGCTGCTGATTGTTTTCCACGTGCCTTGGCTCCAGTCTGAGATGCTGCATGTTGTGTATTTCACAAATTGCTGTGCTGGATGGGAGCAGAGTTCCATCTCTTCCTTTCCAGGTTTCACTCCCTCTCCAAGTGAAGCGAACTCGATCATTGTTGGTGAGTAACAAAGGGCCAGGGGTTGGACTTGATCTTTGTGGGTCCTTCCAACTCGACATATCCTGAGATTCTGGATTCCTGAGCCCTCCCTTACCCAGCTCCTGCCTGCCTTTGTTATTGTGTCCTGTGTTCTGCTTGAAATCGGCTTAAAAGCTGCTGCCTGTGCTCATATTGGTGTTGTCGGTGCTTTAAACTGGGATGTGAAAGGGAAGGGGGAGCTGGAGGGGATGAGGGAGGGAAAAGGCAGCTGATGGTGTTCAAAGGCTGAAATTTCTTATTTGCATCTTGTAGGAACCCTCCCTCTCCTCCTGGCAATGCTGGTTATGAACATCTAGGCTGGGGAAGGGGTGCAGTGAGAAGGCACCTGTAGACACGTTGGACTTGATCCCAGTGCTCCCAGTGCTCCCAGTGCTCCCAGTGCTCCCAGTGCTCCCAGTGCTCTGCTTTTCCCTCCTGTGAAAGTGGCCTTGAAGCAGCAAACGCCAGCCCTCGTCTGGCAAAGCCCAGCCAGGACACCCCGGCCGTGCCGTGTGGGACTGGAGTGGTTTGGGAGCTCCCTGGCTGGAATGCTGCCCGGGAATCAGGGGCAGTTCTCCCTGTGGGAAGCCACAGAGATGCCAAGGACCTTCCTGCTGCAAGAGAGGAACCTTGAGAAACCCCTGTGCTTCGGGTTCCCCACGGGCTGGGCTCCCCAGCACCACCGAGGGCACGCTGGGGCTGGGGCTGGTGGGGCCTCGGGGGGCTCTGGAGGGTCCTGGGGTGGGAAACGCAGCCCCTGCTGAGAGGAGGAGCAGGGAACGTCCTCCTGAGAGGGATCTGGGCTTGCGTGGTTTGATCCAAGGAGGATGTGTGGGTCCAGCCTCGCCTCTGAGCACGGAGAGCATGGAAAGATCTCCAGGATCACCCAGCCCAGCCTTTGGCTGAGCACCGCCGCGCCCAGCAGGGTTTTGGGCTCTTGCTCTGCTCAGGGCAGGGCTGGGGGACAGCTCTTGCTCTGATCCCAAGTAGGTGCAGGTGGACACGGAGCCAAATCCCCGAGGAACTCCTCTGTGGGGAACAGGACACCAACCCCACAGCTCCTGGGCACTTTGTGTTCATCCTGCCTGACCTGACCCGCTCGTGGCTGTGCTGAGGACGGCGAGGGAGGGTGGAGAGAGGTGAGGGAGGGACCATGTGGGCAAAGTGCCCAGGATTTGTGTGGCTGAGGCGTTGGGGTCCTTCCCTGGCTGTAACTCAGGATTGCTGAACCAGCTGAGGAGGTGCCACGAACTGGAGCTGATACTGGAAGGTTTCCTGTTCAGAAGGAACACTGTGGTGGAATTTTGCCTGGTTAAGCCTGAGACACTCAGACTTTAGCTGCTGGTGAAGCAGAATGCTGAGGTTCGGGGTTTTGTGTGCTGCAGAGGTAAATCACCCATCTGGGAGCTTCTCATGAAGCACACTCGGGAACAGGAACCATCCAAAATGTGTCTGCTGCAGGCCTTTGGCTTCTCCATTTCCCCCGTGCCTCCTTGCTAGCAGGAACATGCCTCTGATAAGGAGGAAACCTACAAACAACCATTTCCATCCACCCAGGCCCCAAAGTTCTCCCTTCCCAGCAGAGCACTGTCCTGTTCAGCTGTCACAGGGCCACTGCAGATCCTGTTTCAAGCACCTGCACATTGCTGGTTATTTTTATTTCTCTCTTACCATAAGCCCCGTGAGTGACTAAATGGACCAAATACAACCTAAAGCCTCGCAGCTCTGGGTTGTGTTTGGTTTTGTTGTTTTAATTCCAGCACGTTTATTCCTACTGCATAGACCAAAGTGATTTTTTTTTTTTTCCAAATGATTTAGAATGTGATTTGAGGATCAGTTTGGAATCATCTCCTCACAACCCAATGAAAGGAATTGTGAATGCTGAAACATTGTTTACAGGTGTGGTCACCAAAATTTACCATTGGAGAGGGTTTGTTTACTGTATTTGTAATCAACTGTACATAATTTCACTTTATAATCTGAGCACAAATGACCAAGTGCAATTCTGAAGTGTGAATGTTGGGTTTGTAAGTGTTGGAAGCTCTCTGTCAATAAAAGGGATAAAAGGACTTGAGCAGTTCTTGTCTTGCTGCTTGTTTGAGGCTCAGGAAGTGTCACCTGTGTGAGCTGGAGCTGCTGGGGCTGCTCCTTCAGCAACCAGTCCCGTCTGGGGGATTTTATTCATCCTGCCAGCAGCGAGGGATGAGCCCAGGGTCGGGTCAGGAGGATTTGGGTCCACAGTCCCATTTTTATGGGAGGAGAGAATGCCCCACCCTGCCCATCCCATAGCTGGGCAGCTGAACTGTGCCATGTCCCTTTAGGTGCCACCGCCTGGGGACTTGGGACAGAGCCTGGGCCACTTCCCCCAAGGGAGGACGCTCTGCCCCGTGGGCACAGCGCAGCTACAGCCCCTCTGCCCGCACTCACCCCTTTTTCACCCCCCTTTCCACATCCTTCCCTCCCCAAACCAGCAGCAGCAGCAGCAGCCCGAGGCACCTGCGGCCGCCCCGGGGGCTCGGGCTGTGCCTGCGTGTGCTGGGGAGCCCACAGGTTCCCATCCCACGGCCCTGGGAAGTCCCCCAGCAGCGTCTCCTTCCTCAGACGGGGCCCATGGGGGGAACCGGGGTGCCCATATCTGCCCCGCGCCCCCGGAGCCGCCGCCCGTGCCGGGGATGGTGCCCACCTTCGCCCTCTGCCTGCTGGGCAGCTCCGCTCTGCTGCTCAGCACCGCGCCCGGGGCTCAAGGTAAGGCAGACCAGCAGCTCTGCTCCTCTGGGGCCTTCCTCCCACGGCCCTCCTCCTCCTCCTCATCGCCGCTCCTCTCCTCGCTCATCCCCGTGCTTTTCCCTGCGGAGGAAAACGGGAGGACCTCGGTCCCGGGCGGACCTCGGCATCACGGAGCCTCCGAGCTCCTGTGCTGGTGGCTGAGACCCTCCGGGACAGCACCAGAGCCACCGTCAGTGGCCAGGGAATGGCCCCCCAGCCCAGGCTGGGCACCCTCACGCATCTCCCTGGCACAGCCGTGTGCCCCTGGCAGCGCCGATCCCCGCGGTGCTGGTCCTGCACCGCCCGGCCCGTGTTTCCCTGGGTCGGGTTGGGCTCTTAGGATGGGCTCCAGAGCCTGCGGAAAGGCCAGGAAAGGCTCTTGACCTCGCCGGGTGGTGAGGTGAGATTCTGGGCACCCAGGTTTTGGCAGCTGAGGAAGCGGCGGGGTCCCCCAGGAGCACAGGGAGGGTCCCCCTGCCCCAGGGACCCCCGCCCCAGCGCAGCCCGCAGTGCACCCGCTGCTCACGGACACCTCCAGCACGGCAGGGACCCCCGGGAGCCGTGCGGGTCAACATTTCCTTTCTCTCCCTTCCCCAGCTGCCGTGTGCCCGTCCCCGCGTGTCCGGTATGGGGTGGTGTCCCCCGTTCGCTATTACTACAGGACATGGGACACCGTGACCGTCACCTGCAACCCGGGGTACGCCCTGCAGGGCCCCCGCATTAGCACCTGCGGAGCTGACTCCAGATGGAACCCCCCTCTGCCCCAGTGCAAGAAGGGTGAGTGTCCCGGCGTGGGAGCAGTGCTGGCCGCGGGGAAAGCTCCCTCTTGTGTCCTCTCAGATTCGGTGGGAAGGCAAAGCCGGGATGGACCCGTCCTGGCTTCCCTTCCCAACCGAAGTGCTGCCAGCTTGGCTGGCAGAGAGACAGAAACCCACTGGGGTGGGACACGGGGATGGATGGCTGTGCCCTGTCTGGGGCTCCGAGAGGGATGGGGAGAAGTTAACCCCGGGGGATGGGCAGGATCTGAATCCCGGGGGATGGCAGGATCTGAATCTCAGGGGGGTTCCCGTCACTCTGGGCAGATGTGCGGCATTTTCACCTTCACTGTGGAACGGGAACCCAAACCAGCAGAGAGCTCTCCCACAGGATAATTCATTTCCCC
>VYXC01012039.1:17040-41743 GCA_013397175.1 Platysteira castanea | reverse complement strand
TCCGTTATTTCAATGGATTCTGTAAATCCAGTTGGGTTCATGCAGAATTCTGACTTGGATTTACACAACTCTGAAAACACTGCAGGCAGTTCTAGGGGGGATTTTTGGGGACAACATCCCCAAAATGTCCTCAAAGAACTTTGGTTCCCGATTCAAGTTTCTAGACACCTCAAAAGCTTTCCTTAGCCTTGCTGCACGTGTGCCAGGACTGGCAGGGTTGCAGTTTCTGTCATTCTTCATCTGCAGAACTGTACCTCTCATGGACCTCCTGTCCTAAGCCTTCTCCAGGCAACAAGAGGGAGGGGGATGTCAGCACGTGGATGGATGCATGTCCCGTGTTAAGTTGTGCCATCTCTCCTTGAGAGGGTGGGGACATGAAGCCCAAAGTGGAGGAAACACAGAATCCTACAGTCATTTAGGTTAAAAAAGACCCTTGAGATCAAGCCCAGCCGTTAACTCAGCACTGCCAAGGCCACCACTAAACTATGTCCCTAAGTGGCACATCTGCATG
This sequence comes from Platysteira castanea, assembly GCA_013397175.1. Taxonomy (NCBI): domain Eukaryota; kingdom Metazoa; phylum Chordata; class Aves; order Passeriformes; genus Platysteira; species Platysteira castanea. The sequence goes on along the minus strand of VYXC01012039.1, from coordinate 41,232 downwards.
TCCTTAAAATTCCTCCAGGTATGACAACTCCACCACTGCCCAGAGCAGCCTCTTTCAATGCTTGACCACCCTTCTGGTGAAGAAATATTTCCTGATTTCCAGAACTGGTGGCAGCTGGTGCCTCCATACCACGCAAAACCTGGTTTCTGCTTTATAAATAAAGCTGGTTCACATATCTTTAGCAGGCATTCCTGCACAGCCCGTGTCATTGCCTAGAAAAATGGGGGTTAATATCTAATGAAAAAAACAGAAAACAAACCAACAGAGGGTTTGTGTGGACCAGCCTGAGTCGTCAGTGTGAATCAGTGTCCCCTGTCCTGTTTCTTGGTGTTGGAGGTACCTCAGTGCCTCAGACTGTGCTTATCTCTTCCGCATGGATGTGATAAGATCCAGCTGACTGAGTTTTTACAGCTGCTTGTGTGGTCTCACTTTTGCTGTTTCAGGTTTTGGTACTGCTTTTCCAGTGGCACAGTTTTCCAAAGGTCAATAACAACACAAGCCACTGCTTTCCTTACGGCATGCCTGGCTGGCTGCGGGTGCTTAAGGCAATCCTGTCCCAGAGGAACTTATGCCGAGGGAAGGAGAAGAAGGAACCTCTCCTGACATGTTACTCCAGTTGTGCTAGAAAATCTACTGAATGGACTTGGAGAAAAACCCAGTGAAAGGCCCTGTTGTGGATATGGTAGGAATTACTCAAAATTTCTGTGGCTTTATTAACAGGGCTGGGGAAACACAGTAAAATCAAAGTCTAAAATTGTGATCTTATCTTCCGCCCTTTCTGCCTTTCAAGCTGCCACCTTCCAGCTGAGAATACTAGAAAAGACTGGATTATCAGAGTGATAAGAAAATAATGGCAGGAATGTGCAGTTTGCAGGTTTTGTATGGTCACTTAGGGAACCATAGCCTGTGGCATAATTTAGACCACATCCAAAGGCTGCATTGATCATTTCCTCAGTTCCAGAGGTTGGTCAAAACATCATTTTGAAAATGAATGATTTATAGTTGGCTCCTTTTCAGCCTTCCACCTCTCTGCCTGTAAGAAGTGAAAGAAAGAAAAAGAAGAAATCCAGCCAAAAAAACATGTCCCAGTTGGATAGTGCACTTATAGACTGGAAGACTGTGCATTTTTCAGAGAAATAATAGAATAAGAATTTTGTTAGGGAATACGACATTAGGGAGTAATTGTAGCAAAATATTAATCTCCTTATTTTTTCCAGTAAAAATGCATAGTAATGGGATTAAATACAAATCAAAAAGGGTTAAAGAGTTAAAACATTACACTTTTTGTAGGATTTTTTCCAGTAAAGGTAGAAAAAACTGCAGATGGAGAAGCAAGTGCTTACGCAAAGTACTGTACATCACATTACTTATATACTATATATTCTGTGCATATAAGGAATTATTTAGCAGCACATATGTTAACATATGACTTTTAAAAATGCCACTTATGAAGATAATAACAAATAGTAACATTAAAAAACAGCCCCAAGGAGCAGAATATACTTGGTATATAAGCAAAACTATCAGGTTAAGAATATGGTGCTCCTTAGCAAGAAATGTTTACTTTTAATTTGAAGCAGGAGGTATCGTAGCAGAGAATTAATCACTAGTGATATAAACCTTTATGAGTCTATGCACACTTTTGCCAGCAGGTGCATCCAGCTTGTTCCTAAAGGACAGAGCTATAATCACCGCTGGGGACATTATCTTATGGTAAAAGTAATTCTTACCAGTCCCTTGAACAGTCTTGTCCTTTTGTGTGTGTTCATCTCGTGGAGAGCTGGTACAGATGAGAGCCCTGGAGGAAAGCAGGATTGTGCTGGAGAGGGCACGGGCTCATCTGCATGAGGAGCAGAGACTTGTGTTGAAGAGGGTCTCTTGTCCTTGAAACAACTGAAAGATCATTTCCTCAATTCAGCATCTTCTTTCTCACTGAGGATTTGCAGAAGAGTGTTAAATTTATATATATACACACATATAAATCTATGTGAATATGGTTTTTTTTTCCAGTGGCTGAAAAGTCTAGAATGAGATTAAAACACATTTAACATGTCAGCACACAAAGAATAAACGGACAAAGAAAAAGCCTGTATGTTTTAAACTTGTTCAACCACTTGAATGCTGGAGTTTTAAAACCTTGACTGCAGTAGGGTGGAACAGGTCACCTAGAGAAGTTGTGGCTGCCCCATTCCTGGAAGTGTTCAGAGGCTGGATGGGGCTTGGAGCAACCTGGTCTGGTTGAAGGTGTCTCTGCCCATGGCAGGGATGGAACTGGATGATCTCTGAGGTCCTCTCCAGCCTAGGCCATCCTGTGATTCCACGATCCTATTATTTCACTTAACATATTAAAATATCACATTTCTGCTCTGCCTTTTTAAAAAGTTTCATGGTTCAGTCTGAAATGAGCCACTTAAGTTGCAATTATTGATAAGTAAAATCTATTTTCACGTAAATACAAGAGGATTCTGCTTCTAAAATTGGGCCATGTTCAGGAAAGCAGGAAGGGTCTGGCCTGGCAACTGCTGGGTGTGGACTAGAATTTCCAAAGGAGCACCAAACCCAGCTGATTCTCAGATGGTCTGTAGACAGTTTCAGGGATGAGAGCTTTATTAATTTAATAAGTTTAATTTAATTAAAAATATGTAGTAATTGTGATGGCAGAATATAAGTAAATGGCAGATTCATGAGAAACACATGATAAAAGGCAAATCAATTGTGAGATAATGCAAGATGCAGTTCTAGGAGAAGTCAAATCCATTGGTATAGAAAGAACCACAATTCACTCTAGATTTCAGCTACCAAACAGCTGGATTTTATTAGGCTGTGTGACCAACAATACATCATTCCACTCTTATTGCCAGTGTAGTAACGAGTTCTGGGTAATGAACCACACACATAGTGGAGTTCTGGGTCTCAGAAAGACACAGGAAAAGAGCATCCAGAAGAGATGAAATCAGAAACAGAGTTTGGAGCAGATAATTATGGTTAACAGAGAAATACTTACATGAAACAACAGGACTGAACTCCTGGAATGGCATCTGCAGCTATTCAGGGAGAAATATCCTGGGAAATAGCAGAGAATCCTGGGAGGTTTGTTGCTCCTTGCTCGTGATTGTAGTTCATAGAATCACAGAGTGGTTTGGTTTGGATGAGACCTTAAAGCTTTTCATGTTGCTCTTGATGTCCCTGGCCACATTTAACTCCATCAGGGCCTCATCTTTCCCACCCCAGGCCCTGGCTGCTCAGGCAATTTCTCTGTGCTCCTCCCAGCTGACTGCCATGAGGAGAAAGGTGAAGCAGTGGGGTGTAATATGTACATAACTCCAACTGAACTGGGTAACTGGGACATTTAATGAGAGAAGAAGATGCAGAATAGACCCCATGTTAGCACAACTAAAAAAAAAATGATACGGATACCATCTCTAAGGCAGGCACTGGGATGGTAAAAGTTAAATGTTTCCATATGAGCAGAACAATTTCCACAGTCAGGCTTTTCTTACAGAACCGATCATTTTATCATTTTTTAATTAGGCTGGTTTAATTTATTCATGATTGTTATTAAATTTACAATACTTTTCAGTTCTTAAATAATTCCTGTATTTTATCCTGAGGCAAAATCTCTTTAGCCTCCGGCACTTAAACTCAAAGCCTTCTCACTCATCTGCAATAACTACACTATCTGACTTGAAACAAAAGAATAAATATATCGTGCCACACAGGGCAGATATCCAGCAGCGTTATAATTTAATACTTCAGCCACTCATCTTGGGAATAGTTTGTGCCATTCATCAGTGTGGAAGCTTTACTTCATGCTGTCACTGGGGCATCCCTGTTATCCAATGATATCCAACTCAGATAGTCATGTTCAGGGACCAGTTCCTTTTGCTCCTGCCCATTGATACAGGCCCTTTTACAGGGCAGTTCACAGCAAAAACCTACTGCCTGTGCTTTGAACCGTGTACCTAAAGAGCCTCTCTTTGTTCTGTGATCGGAGCAGAAGCCTTAAAGGTTGTAGCAAGTCATTCAGCAGGAGACAGCATTAAATGGGGGGACTAACATTTTTCACCACTCTTTTCCTTTTTATTTTTGCTTTCTACAGTAGTCTTAGTCTAGATAAATCCATGGATTAAGACTCAAGAATTAGCAACATGAATCAAACACATCATTTGCAGCTCATTTCTATTATTTTTCCTCAGGAAAAATTGTGTGTGGGTTGATGAGTGTTTTAATTTCTGAGGTTCTGTTTGGAGGCATTTCTTTCCATTTCTTTATTTTCTTTTTCTTTCTTAGAAAATATTTAGTCTGCTGTTGGTGAAAGCAGTGCAAGACATTACCTTGGTATAAAGCACATGGTGACAGTGAATTTGATGACCCTTAGATTGCAGACAAATCTCTATATCCCTCTTACTCAAAAGTTATTCATGCAAGAGGAAAGTTATTTTTATTGTAAGAATGAAGTTTAAAATCACAAATCTCCTCCTAGAGCTTTAGGTGTTCACTTTGCTTTCGTAGATGTAACCCACTCATTCCAAAATAATACTCCTTGATTCTTCATAAAGAAGAGTCTTCCTGAAGGAGTGAAGGAGAAAAACATTTTCTCATTATGAGAATTTAAATATGGGGGAAGAACAGGTAGTAGCTGTTCAAAGTGTTTATGGCAGTGTAGTCCATTCTCTATATTGTCCGTATCACATTTGACTTTTGCCCTCAACTGTTTTTTTGCTGAAGCAGTTTTAGTTCTTTTTCCAGTCAAATACAAGGAATAATGTGAGATCTGTGCCCCAGTCTGCCAAACAGGGGATTCAAGACCTTTCAGGACAGTATTGTAATGTTTTTGTCAGCACAGTGGAGCTCCCGAGTGCTCTTCCTGAGAAGCACTCAGCTTTCACTTCATGAAAGGCTGGTTGGCTCAGTGCAAAAGAAATTCCAGTCACAAAATAAAATATATTTTGTGTCAAGGGACTTAGCAGTGGACATTTATGCTACCTGACTGTGATAAGGCAGGCAATGACTTTTCAGGAAAACAAGCAAGAGGAAGAATTATTAGGCATACTTCTATTAATAATTCTACTTTATCTTCTGGCTTCATCCTTCAGTATGTACAACTTTCTTTTTCTTATACCATTTTCACTAATAGTTAATTTGTACAAAGATATTTTATCTTTAAGGACAGAATCAAAAAAGTAGAAGTAAATTTTCTTTTTTAAGGGGAAATGTTACTTCATATCTCAGAAAAAGTACCCATAATTCCTGAGAATGGCCTTACTGCAAAATATCATATCTTCCTGATCAATGAAGGAACATTCTATTCCTTTTCTTTCCCAGGTACTGGTTTATTTAATGTTCTCCATTAAAGCAAAAGCATTTTCCTACACCACTGTTTTATTTATTTATTTGACAAATGACGAGTTTTTTAATGTTTATTATCCTGCACTTTGGGACAATTAGGTTCCTTTGCGTAAGAATGGATTTTATCTATAACCCCGAGTTTCAGGACAAGGTGGGAACCCATGTCTGTAATATCTCCTGTCATATGAAAGCTCTAAGACACTCTTTTAGACAAATCTAACCCATTTAGTTGTTGAGGGTTTTTTAACATAAGCACACGTCAGTTTAGAGAGTGGATTATGAGTCCAAGAACAGACGACATTTGTTCCAGCCTGTCTTCAGCTGCAGAGCTCTCAGATTTCCAGCTCCCTCTCTCCACAGAAGCACTCTCGTGAGAAGACTTGTGCTACTTTCACCATTCACTTTGAATTATCTGTAAGGACCTTTCCTCTCTTGGGATATTTCACAAAAAAAAAAGACCTATAAGATTTTAAAATTTTAATAAATTATAACGCCATTTTGTAATGTAAAACATTATTTCCAAGATGTTCTACTGATGACTCAACGAGCCGAATGCTTCATGAGTTTCCGTGAGTTTTATCCTCACGCGATCTTTGTGATGCAAAACAATCAACACTAATTTTTCTACTGGAGCGCTACATAGAATCATGAAATCACAGAATCCTTAAGGCTGGAAAAGACCTACAAGATCATCAGGACCTACAAGATCGTCAAGCTCGTCCTCTGAGTGAACACCACCATGTCAAATAAACCACGGCCCTGAGTGCCACAGCCAGCCCCACAGGGGACAGACCAAGTGTTCTCTTGGACATCATGAACAGAGTGAGCTTGGAAATGTCCAATTTTTCCAGCTCTTTTAAGTCGTTGGATGCCACTGTCCACTTGTGGAGCCAGGCCCTTTAAGTGTTCCTGGAAACAATATTCTCAACACTCAGACAGGACCAAGAGACCAGAGGAGGGAAGACATGGTCTGGTTTCTGGAAGGTCAGGCTGGGTTAAATGCCTGGTCTGCACGATTTGATTGAGTTCCTTTAAATGTGCTATTGGAAGCAGTAACTGCAAACTAAGTTTTTATTTCTTTTCCAAGGACTCTCCATGACCTATTTGTCAATTGGCCTCTTTTCTTTTCTTTTCTTTTCTTTTCTTTTCTTTTCTTTTCTTTTCTTTTCTTTTCTTTTCTTTTCTTTTCTTTTCTTTTCTTTTCTTTTCTTTTCTTTTCTTTTCTTTTCTTTTCTTTTCTTTTCTTTTCTTTTCTTTTCTTTTCTTTTCTTTTCTTTTCTTTTCTTTTCTTTTCTTTTCTTTTCTTTTCTTTTCTTTTCTTTTCTTTTCTTTTCTTTTCTTTTCTTTTCTTTTCTTTTCTTTTCTTTTCTTTTCTTTTCTTTTCTTTTCTTTTCTTTTCTTTTCTTTTCTTTTCTTTTCTTTTCTTTTCTTTTCTTTTCTTTTCTTTTCTTTTCTTTTCTTTTCTTTTCTTTTCTTTTCTTTTCTTTTCTTTTCTTTTCTTTTCTTTTCTTTTCTTTTCTTTTCTTTTCTTTTCTTTTCTTTTCTTTTCTTTTCTTTTCTTTTCTTTTCTTTTCTTTTCTTTTCTTTTCTTTTCTTTTCTTTTCTTTTCTTTTCTTTTCTTTTCTTTTCTTTTCTTTTCTTTTCTTTTCTTTTCTNTTATTTTTATTTTGTTTGTAATTTCTTTTTTGTTGTTGTTGTTGAGTTTTTTCCCTCTTCTTTTCCTTCTACTTCTCTTTTTTTCTCTTCCCTCTTTCCCTTTTCTGCTATGCAAAAACATTTTTTAGGAAGCAGAGAGATAAATCCCACCAGAAGAAGAGAAGAGATTTCCTGTGGGCAATGTCACTGCTAATATGACATGTCCAAAAGCAGATGTTGGTTGCTTCAGGCTGCCCTATGATATTTTTTTAATCTTTGACAGTGCATCATGGGGACTGGGAGAACTGTATTCATGCAGATACTGTTCATAAGGATCTGAAGTTGGTAACAGTATTGCAAAATTCATGCTGTCCTGAATAAACTGCTCAGTATTAGCCTTACCCTCTGCACAAGGCTTTCAACGGGGCTCCAGCTGAACGTGATGCCTTAGATTTTAACTTTTATATTTTTCGGATCCTGCACTGCTTAGTGTGTAACTCTGAAACTGCATATGGCCTGTTAACCACTGTTCTCTCACACTGGTTAGACATAACAAACCCTTTCTAGGTGTGCACTTCAAGGACACCTTGTTGTCCCAGGTCCCAAAACATGTAAACTAAAGCCTTTGAGAGGAGGAGCAAACTTGGGGTAATTACTCCACTGACTGAGAAGGTAATTGGAGAATTAACACTGATATGCAAATGGACCAAACTTAAAAAAGTGTGAAGAACCTGTGGCCTGGTGTCCATCTTGGGTGGAGCCCCTCAGAAGTTTTTGACTCCCAAGGTGTACCTCTGAAGGCCCTTCAAATAAATACCCGCTTTATTCTCTTAATCTTGTGCAGCCTCTGTTTTCACGTAGCCACTTCAAGGCATCAAACAAGACGTGTAATTCAGAACAGATGAAGCATAAAACCCCATAAATATTGTACAATGGCTCCAAAAGGATCATGCATGACTGCATACATCCTAATTGTCCTTGGTTTGTATGTAGGTTCAGCAGCACAAATACCAGTGCTGTGCCATTAGCACTACCAACACGAATTTATAAACTAACCTCAGGAAACAGTGCAGGAAAACAGTGATTGATTATTAGTGCATGATTTTGACCCAGAAAGGGCCACCCAGATGTTCATATGGTAGCACAGTGGGCTCATTGTCTGTGTTAAAGGAACTATTTCCATAGGAAAACACAACAAAATACAAACAGAAGAGAAAACCCCAAAAATCAAATAAAAGAGTGTGCAAAAGCTGGATGTTGCCCACACGCAATGCATAGGAGGCTGTGCTGCAGGGAGGGTTGCCATGGAGACTGAAGGATGGCAGTAAAAATGCAATAGGATCTGAGAGTGAGGTGCTGGGAGCATCCCGAACCAGCCCTCGGCTCCCACAGAAGTTGGGGCAAGTTGAGATCTGTCCCTGTTTCTTGCCAAAGCGGTCTGGCACTGGGCAAGATGAGACTGGGATGGGCAGCAGGAGTTGCACAGGAGCCACCAGGAGGTATCACCTTCATAGGAGCTGTTCCCCAAGAAGCAACCATCCCAGGAAGAAAAGGATTTAATTATTGCTCACCAAGAATGCTGCCTGTGGGCAGCTTCTCTTTCTCAGAGTGAGGAGTAAATGACTTGGCCTTTTAAATAAAATATCTTACCTCAGCTAGTCTGGCTGGTGAATCATGAGGCCTGTGTCCTACTCCCACCTCTCATAAAACCTTCCCTTTCTACAACACGGAATATTAAAGAGGTGCTGCTTCCTTTCTTGTAACTACAACCACAGCTGGAGCAGGGAGTGATCAGGGTGAGCCTTGTTATTCTGTACAGCAGAGCACAGAGATGACAGCCCCATCCTCTGTCCCCACACAGCCACGGCAGAGAACACAGTGGTGCTGTCACAGTGGGTTTAAGCCTCTGCCTCAAACCACAGGGCTGAAATCTTGGCCCTCCTGAAATCAATCCTATGAGAGTCCTTCAAAGAGCACAGTAGGGCAACATTTGTCACATAAAATATTAACTCCACTAGAGGAGATGCTGTTTGCATGGCCAGCAGTCCCTGCTGAGGCTTTGGGGACTGAGGCTGCTTAGCTCCATGTGTTCTTTTCTGATGGGTTCTCATGTCCACCATGACCCAACCACCCTGAGCCCGCAGAGAATCAATCCCACTGACCAAACAGTGCCAGTGGTAGGATTCCAGTGTATGTGAGGATCCCTCATTCCTAAATCAAATAATTATTCTCTTCCTTTCCCAAAATGGTGACACCAAGCTAAAACCCGGCTAATAGAAAGCCAGACTCGTTACATTGATGGGTCTGTTTTCTTTGTATCCTTTTGACTTTTAAATAATTTTCCTTTCTTCCTATTTGCTTTTTCTTTTGAATACACCTCTCCTTTTTCCTGTTCCTGAGTTTTCTAGCCAGAAAACTAACTGGCTTCCTACATGCTAGACCCTGGGAATTAAATGATGTGTTTATAGTCCAATAATGTAGAATCTAGAACCCTGCAGGTAAACAGGGAGTGAACCAGTTTATCAGTATAGATACCATACTAGGTGTCAGTGATGGTAAAATTATATAACCAGTAATCCGTTGTGAAAACAATTCTAAGGAAAAAAAAAAACACACAAAAAACCAACCAAAAAAACCCCAAAACAAAACAAAAAACCCCAACAAAACCAAAGAAACAAAAACCGAAATTGCAGTTCCCAAAGCACTTTCAAAGCCTACAGTCCTGAAGAAATTCTCTCAGTATAAGAAGCTGAAGTTTCTTTCATGTGCACAGCACATTGTTCAGAGCTAGTATGGAAAGAGTATTGAAAGAATTACCTTTTATTAAAGAAAAATTATTGGGACCACTTTTGACCCAAAATTACAATGTGTAGTTGATTAATGGGGTGTGTCCATGAGGGGAAATAAAATTTATAAATAAAACAGTTAAAGCTGCTACAAAAATCCTTGAAATGCCGAAGAACAATTTTTCCCAAAACAGTTGTGATGGATATAGGAGATCATTTATCACAGCCAAGAAGTTTATGATTTTTAATCAGGTAAGAGGGTTAAACAGTAGAGAAAACTTATACATAATCTCTAAATGTAGAAATTATTTCTTGTTGTGCCTATGGAAAAGCAACTCCTTTCACATATTACTAAGTCCTGCCCTCCTGTAAGTCATTTGTTTATCAACATCTCTCTGAGTAATGGAATATTATTTCTTTCAAATCATCCTATCATGCACACATAAATCAAAGATAGTAATCACCTGCTCCCTGTAAATAGTTCTCCTTATCAAGTGTTGAGAGATTTTAAACTTGTTTTTAATTTTAAAAATGCCCATGTGGAAAAAGCATATCAGTAACATACAGTACCTAACTCTTCTGAAGTTACATATGCAGATATTTCTTGTGCCAAAATGAAGGTGATCTAATCAATCTTTTTGCTCCTAAATCCTCTTTTTGCTCTTCTGTGCTTCCATATAATCTTTAACTGTATGTAATTTTTTTTCCTCACCATAGGAACTGAACCTTCTGCAATCATCATTTTGGATGCTTATTGAGGAAAGGTGAGCAAGAGACCTGAATCTCTCACTCAGAAGTCTGGCTGCTGTAAATCATTTTGAATTCAAGGTTTTCCAGATGAAATGCAGAAGGAGACCTCAATGTTCTCTACGTTCATTATATTAATTTATAATCCAGCAGTTTCCNAAAACAGTTGTGATGGATATAGGAGATCATTTATCACAGCCAAGAAGTTTATGATTTTTAATCAGGTAAGAGGGTTAAACAGTAGAGAAAACTTATACATAATCTCTAAATGTAGAAATTATTTCTTCTTGTGCCTATGGAAAAGCAACTCCTTTCACATATTACTCAGTTCTGCTCTCCTTTAAGTCATTTGTTTATCAACATCTCTCTGAGTAATGGAATATTATTTCTTTCAAATCATCCTATCATGCACACATAAATCAAAGATAGTAATCACCTGCTCCCTGTAAATAGTTCTCCTTATCAAGTGTTGAGAGATTTTAAACTTGTTTTTAATTTTAAAAATGCCCATGTGGAAAAAGCATATCAGTAACATACAGTACCTAACTCTTCTGAAGTTACATATGCAGATATTTCTTGTGCCAAAATGAAGGTGATCTAATCAATCTTTTTGCTCCTAAATCCTCTTTTTGCTCTTCTGTGCTTCCATATAATCTTTAACTGTATGTAATTTTTTTTCCTCACCATAGGAACTGAACCTTCTGCAATCATCATTTTGGATGCTTATTGAGGAAAGGTGAGCAAGAGACCTGAATCTCTCACTCAGAAGTCTGGCTGCTGTAAATCATTTTGAATTCAAGGTTTTCCAGATGAAATGCAGAAGGAGACCTCAGTGTTCTCTACATTCATTATATTGATTTATAATCCAGCAGTTTCATTAATTGCTATAGTTTACCTTTTAAATTAGCAGATCTATGGGAGTTGCTTTAGCAGTTCACAAACCCTAAAAATTACCAAGCTGTTGCTTCAGTGTTTCCTCAAAGTTCCATTTCTTCCCAGTACATCACAGTCTATGCTGCTTCAGGAAAGTCCATATTTTGATGACAAAGTGGATTGAACCTATTTTTACCCCTGCTAAATGGAATCAAAATTTCTTTATAAGCTAATTATTCTGGTTCATGCAGTGTTTTGTGGCTTAGATGGTCTTCTTTTTGACCCCATATCAGGTATCCATTACAAAATCTTTTGTCATACTCAGAATCTGTAAAAATTGGGAGCTTTGAATCTTAAATCCTTCAAAACTAGCTAGACTCGGAAACATGACTGTGCCTTGTGAAGAAGCACATATTTTTAAATAAAGGGAAAACATAGGATTAAAAAAATTCACACATTTTCTATTCATCAGGTTGTCATTCCTATGTCAGACTTTGGCAAATTTTGCTGGAATCTGACTACTATATCATCAGTGAGAGGTAAAAATAAATACACATGAAGTGTGGCTGCTTCTTCACCTTGATACTAATCAACCTCCCCACCTGCCTGGGATCTCAATCCATGCAGGCATCACTATTCAAGTTGTTGGTTTTGGCACCTGCCTTTGATTGCAATCCTTCTCTCCATGATGTGTGGCTTGATCCTTTGCATACCTGAAGAAACTTTCAGGCTCTTTTAGAAAGGTGCCAGGCTTTAAAACGTCGTTTACCCTGTTCCTGTTAGACTTGTGAGTTCTACAACATAATCAGCCTTCAACTTTGCACTATTATTGATCATCTGCTTTTCCTATCAACACTTCCAGTCTTCACACCCACTGCTGAAAAAGTCACTCTAAACATTTGTGAAGGACTTCTATTACCAGTTTCAAATTGTTTTTTTTTAAGCCTGCCTTGTGCCAGATTACCTATTGCTCCAGTTTTTACTGGCTACAGGGAAAGCTTTTTTTTTTGAACACAGCTTTCTCAATGTCTGTTTAAATTTGTGTCTTTCTGTTGGGATAACTCACTAGCTACTCCTTGTTGACCTAAAGGCTACAAACACCATCCTTTTTCTCCCTTGTCCCACTCCTTCCTATGCACTGATCTTTCATTAGAGCTCTTAAGGCTACAGTCAAGGCTTGTGTGATGCAATTAAGATTAATATTTATAACAACATTGGGACGGTGAGCCTGTAACAAAAATTACCAGTTGTTTTATTGGAAGACCTGTGACCTTAGATATTTAAATCCCAGCTGCCTCAGACCTGTGACTTTAAATATTTAAATCTCAGCTTCCTCAAGGAATGAAATAACTACCTCAAAGGATAATGCTGTTGATGGTGAGTAGACCAAGTCACTTACTGGATATTCTTTTATTCCTTTCTATGATTTATGGAACCACAGCATCAGTCCTTACAGCTCCACAGCCTGAGTTTCAGTACAAATCCTGGCATCTATCCTCTGGAGGGGCTGTGTCTTGGGGTGACTCAAGGAGAAAGCCTCAAACCAAGACAGGCTGGGAAGGAGAAAGCCTTGCTGCAAAGCACACTGTGCTCTTGAGCTTCAGTCCAGCAGTCTCTACTCGTAGGGCTGCACTGCTCAGAATCATCATGGGAACCTGTGATGTGGTCAGCAGGGTATGACAAAAAAGGCAACTGGAAGGAGAAAAACAGAAACGGACTAAAGCAAGCTGAGAACTGTCATCAAAAATCACCCAGGTAGCAGTGGGAACTGTCATGGAATTCCTTAGTGATGCTGCAAGACATTTATCAGACAGGTCTGGGTTATTTGCTTGAGACAATAAATAAATAGATAGGTACTGGAGCAGAAATACTGGGGAAGCTTTCTAAAGATGTGTGGATCAAAAAGCACTTCAAAACCAGACTCACATTCAGATCTGTGGGATGTGTTTGCCAAGTAACAAAAGATTGCAGTTCCTTTATTGTGTGGGAAAATATGTGTTTCCTTCCGCAAGTTAAACAAACCCAAAGCAGTTGCAGATTCCAGGAAGCTGAAGCCAGATCAGACAAAATTGCTGGTTGGTCACACAGGATTCCTGTAAATACCTTGGAAAATCACCTTGCTACCTGCCAGTTCATATTGCCAGAGCTTTTATGTAGTTATTCAGTTTGTTTAACTCTTCTGTAGAAAATAAGAATTCTTATTTTTGTATTTTGGGGGGTTTTTTGAGGTGGAAAAATTCCTCCCTTCTAGAGAAAAAGTGAGGGAGGATCACATAAAGCTCTTAAGACATCAAAAAAGATTTAAAAGTGTCTGTCCAATACAGACATAAACACAATGTACTCACTTTGTTAAGTTTGTCTAGAGCTGCTTCAGGGTACTTCCAGCCTACCTGCTTCAATTAAAAAACTCATCATAAAATAGACAATATCACATTTCTCCTATGCCTTACACTGCCTACATCCTCCATGGAGCTCAAGTGGGACAAGAAGCAGGGGTATCAAACACTTAAGAAAGAGAATTCCCAAAAAATTGGTATCAATATGGAAATAACAAGAATAATTCTAGCAGTTCACCAAGGAGATCTTGGAGCTACAAAGCCCCCTGCAGAACACAGCAAACGATCCCATTCTGTACTCTCACACCTTTCTGGATGTGAACATCTGGAACACAGATCTCATAAATGATTGTCCTGCAGAGAAATACTTTGTGTATTCAAGGCACACACTGCAAGTAGTGAAACTGCTTTGTCATAAGATCGGACATTAGGAAAAATTTCTTCATGACGAGGCTGGTCAAACATTGGCATGAACTGCTCAAGGGAGTGGTGGAGTCACCATCCCTGGAAGAGTTCAAAAGCCACAATGATGTAGAGCTCAGGGCCATGGCTGAATGGTGGCTTGGCAGTGATGGGTGAGTGGTTGGGCATGATGATCTCAGAGGGCTTTTCCAACCTGTGATTCTGTGATTCTATAAGAAAAACAGATTAGAACAAATATTAATTAGGTAGAGTGAGGAATGCATTCTTTTGGAGGCTTTTTTTAGGATACAAACCCATAATTTTTTACCTATTGAATAGTTCTATACACATGTAAGATATTTCATGCCTTCTTTTGCTGGAGAAGAACTACATAGAAAATTTACTGTGACCATAGCTCAGTAGAGAGCAGGATGGTAAGAGACAATAATTGGGACCTTTGAATCTTCTTAGAATCACCTAACTTTGGTTGCAACAAAAATTTAAAATGCAGGAAACTACTAATTACTAGTGCTGTTGGCTGTACACCTGGAACAGTATTGGAATAAATGTTTGATGATCAAGAAGTTCCAGTGTGCAGTGCTGAGTTGTGCTGGAGTGTTTCTGCCATCAGCAGCCCCCAGAGTACACTAAATCAATGTTTTCTATTGACTGTGGAAGCTGTTCAGTTATGACCAGCACACATTGCTCCCTTGGTCCCTTTATCACTTGCCTCCTCACGCTTGGCCCCATTGTTCCTCTGCCCTTTCACACCCTCACAGTGCTGCTGCAGGTTCCTTTTCCAGACTGAGGCAGCATATATACTTATTCTGTGTCTAAAAACATTTCTTTGGTGAAAATAACTGCTTTTATTGATTTATTCCACCTCCCCTTTCCTCACAGACCTTTAGCCTAAATGCCAAATGCAGTGAAAATTAGAACATCTGGTTCTGTGTTCTTTTGGAAGGCAGACATGGGCTTTAAAAAAGGATCCTCTTCTTACACTGGACCTATTGCTATACCAGTTATGGAGTGCACAATTCCTTCACAACCCTAACAAAAATCTCCTGCTGCAGTAAATAACATTTTCTATCCAAAATTTGTCTAGTTGTGTTTCCATTTTGTCAATCAAGGTGGCACCCTGTGTGCCACAGGAGTCAGATGGACTCTGACCTCACTTCAGCTCTGGTGTACATATTGAAATTCCTCTTCCCCAAGAACCAGATCATTCCCTGCTGAATGCAGAGTATATCCCTGAATAGAGAAGTGGGTTTGTTTGCAATCAGAATCTCAGTGCAATCCATGGATTTTTGTTTTGCTTTTTGTCCTTGGAATTACATCTACTCCTGGTGGAAAATGTTTACTTGCAGATTTTCTGTTAGGTGACACGAATTAGGTAATAATAATAACAGTGTGAAATAAGGATTACTTGAGTTCATCATTAGAGGAATATAAAACTGACTGTGAGCTGCTGTCTTCCCCTCCATGGCATTCCTCTCATTCCATGAGATCAAGTATTTTGCCTTTTGAATTATTATCAGCCAAACAGATGGCAAGAGCCCAAATGTGCCTCACCGACAGGTATTTTCTGAAAGCTTTTCATTAAAGGATAATGGGACAAATTCAATATTCAGCCACATGAAGGTACAGCCAGCTTGTGCCCCTGGAATCACTCCATATATAAGCTGGGGAAAAAACCCACACAAAGCAGAATTTGGTCCATTATCTTTAGGATTAATGCCTGAATAACACAGATCTGTCAGCTTTTCCTGCAAATGTAATTGTATTGCACTCTATTATGGATATTATTAATTAACACTCCATTTGCAGGTGATCTAATCAGTTAATATACACCTTCGAAAAATGCAATATTACCCTACTGCAAATGGATGTTTAAACTGACTTGTAGAAATTGATTTCTGGTCCTTTTCATTCCAATATTCCTATTTCTAACTTCATTGCTTCAGCATTTGGCAGGGAACACTTAGACTGTGTCAGGCATCCCGTGATCAGTATCCATGGGCTAAAAATGTTGGGAGAAACCAGTGTGAAAGCTGCAGGGTTTCCTCTAAAAGTACCAGCTCTCTGTTTGAGCTCTGTCTCAAACAGCGTATTTGACAAGCAAAAAATTAAATAAATTATCAACAGTTTTGCTAAGATGCATTCATGTCAGCATGAGTGAGTTCTCACAGATTTTGAATGGAGGTGTATGTAGATGTAAATCAGGAGAGAAAATGAATGGGAAGTGCAACCTAATCCATTTAGGAGAAGTTCTTCATTTATGCAGGAATAATAAAGAGTCTCAAATTCGTGATTAAACATAAAAATTATGAGAGACCTTTCCTCCTCCTCTGCCAGTATTTCCACACTTCTTGCTTTGTGTGAAGCTATAATTTGTTGATTAAATTAACATTTTCTATAGGCGTGTTCGTGGAATGAGCAGCAAGGGTTATTACAGTCTTAAAGCAGTTTCCTTGGCATTTTACAAGGCGAGCATAAATCGCATTTCGTATTTCAGAGTTTCCACTTCCCTTGAGGGCCTTCAATGAGAAATGTGCTAACTTAAGCAAAAGAAAATGAAAGGTCCGTATTTTTGGAGCATTACTGGAAGACTATAGTAACTATAGGATGAAGGAATATTTGGGAAAAAAACCCAGCATGGATACTTTCGCCCAAGTTGTGTGGTCTAGAATTTAGGTCTTTTGCTAAGTATAGGAACATTGCAATAGTATTTATTGATTTACCAGATTATTATCCTGCTTTCTGCACTGCCTTAGACAGAAGACTGAACCATGTACATAAAAGGCTAAGGAATTGAATAAAAAAACTATCTGGAGTATGAATTTGTCAGCCCAGATATTCTCAAGCAATTGGAATCAATCAACAGCACACCAGATTATCAGCTAAGTATTACAGTGTCATTCGTAGATCATCATATAAATATTCATAAAGAGAAATAAAAACTGTGTAATCACAATTGTTTGTTTACAAGAAAAATAGGGACAAAGTATCATCAGTGAAGAGGGATAGTTGTAAGTATGTGGAGGTTATGTAAATGCTCAGGAAAAACTTTGCAATTTAGACACAGATATTTTAATGGCTTAACCTGACGCTGGCTAAAATGTATTTTATACTTCCATCAGAATCATAGAATGGTTTGGGTTGGAAGGAACCTTAAAGCCCATCCATTCCACTCCCCCTGTCCATGGGACACCACCCACTATCCCAGGTTACCCCAAGCCCTGTCCAACTTGGCCTTGGACACTTTCAGAGATCCAGGGGCAGCCAAAGCTTCTCTGGGCACCCTGTGCCAGGGCCTCCCCATCCTCACAGGGAACAATTTCTTCCTAATACACAATCTAAGCCTGAAGCTTGACAAATGCAAGCAAAAGCACTTATTTCAACAATGACAGTGACTGGAACAGTTTATCTCAACATCTCTTAAAATAATGCCAACAGGACTCAGATGCAGCTCTATCTGAACATCAGCCCATAATCATTATCTTTGCTATCTCTGATCCTTTTCCTTATCAGAGTGAGGGCATGGCTACAGCTGCTTATTCTGCTCAGTATCATGTATTTGTTTGCCAGTCACAACCCAATTTATTATACTTCTGAAGCACATCTCTACTCCACGAGGAGCACATCTGAGATCATCTTTAGGAGCCAGACTTGCCATGCATGCAGACAGATGATTTCAGCAACAAAGCTGGATTTGGAATAAGGCCCTAATAATTTATCCATAAGGCTAGGTAGGACTGCAAGTTTAAATCTACTGCAACAGCTTCTTTCTTTCCACTGTGGGATAGATAAACAGCAGCATGGAAGGAAAACAAAGTACTCCCAGACCAACCCACTCTCATCCCAGAACAGTCAGTCCTGGTTATTACTGCACTTCTAGAGCATTATATCTTCCAGAATGGAATTTATAGGCACTTTGACTAGGTCCTTGCAAAAAGAGAGGAAAATGAGTCTAGTGGGGTAAAGATTTGCCTTGCATAACCTCATGATTTTTCAAGTCTCCCCTAAAAACCAGGTTACACTGGCTGCATGGTGCCAAAGGGTTGATAAGACTCAGATTTCTTCTGGAGAAGGGTATGAAAGTGAAATATCAAACTTATGCTGAAAAAGAAGAGAAGACAGTGTTTGTCCCACACACATTTATGTCGGTGGTACACATAAATATTAAGACTATGATGCCAGTTCCATACCCAGCTCAGTCTGCTGCAGTAGATCTCTCCTTTCAGACTCTTGGCTTGTATCTTAGTCTTAGCTGCTCTTCATTTCTTTTAGCTTCACTGGGCCAAATTCCAATTACCTGGAGAGAGAGAGAGTGGGATGGGAGGCTAAGAACGTGCACAGAAATAGCAGCTGAATCTCTATGGGCCTAGCAACAGCTGCAGAAGCTTCATTCCTATAAAATATTATTACTTTTTCATCTTCAGATAAACAAACGTGACATGCAATGACTGGGATTAGGTGAGAAAAATGGGAATGGATAAGAATGCCACCTTACTCTATTCCAATGGGTGTAACTGGGGAGTTGCAGTTTGGTCTTGTTTTTTTTTACACATAAAGGGTATTTTCTTTATGTCAGTTTTGATCTCGTCTAAGAGAATGAGTTGTAAATTTAGAAAAAATTGCTTTGCTTGACATTCATTTCTTCATTACCAGAATAGATTTGGAGTACTTAAAAAAAGCTTTCACAGAGTGACTGCTTGAATGAGTGAAATAAAAAAATAGCAACAATAAAAAACCCTAAATACAATCAAGAGAGATTATAAATGTCTCATTAAAATTGATGACAAAAGCTCACTCCCCCTCATCAGCATCCAAATCCTTAATCCCAAAAGGGAACAGGACATTAAAAAGCTTCCTTAGAATTAACATATTACCAAATTTTTCCTTCCAAGCCCATGTAACCGCAGAGGCCCAACTACTTCAGAATTATCAGTGTTTATTCACTAGGAATTACAACTGATTTATACCCATGTGTATGAGAGAAGCAACAAAACTAGAAGGTGAACTTTTCCATAATACTAACAACAAAAACTCCTTTGTGTAATAATATTTTCCACTTCTCAACTTCAGTAGCCATTTCAAACAATGCAGTTTTGCTAAGTGCTGACTAAGAGAACATGATAACAGTCTGCAAAGGATATTAGGAGAGGAGAGTAAAATTTCAGGTCCTTCAGGGGAGCATAACTAAAGGTAAGGGAATGAAATCAAACCTAGAAATATCAGTGGCCCCATCCTCTTAACACCCACCAAGCAATATCACACTTCCTATTCTGAGTCCCTAATTAATTGCTATATCTGGTTTTTGATAACACTTGTCAGATATTTATAGAGTACCATCTTCTTGCTTATTGCCAAGTGAGGCAGCATTAATGGACTGGTTTCTGTAGGAAATGTGAGTCCATACTGTGTGTTTACAGGAGTAAGTCACTAGGCTATCTAACAGGTTGATGGGAACCAACTGTGAAATGTGTCATTTTGTGTATTTAATATTACAAGCAAAGTGTGAAAACCCCAGAACTGAGGCTTTTGGAAAGGACCTGAAGTGAAAAAGCCTGGTGCGGTTGTTTTCAAAGTCCTTCAATCTGCATATTTTTCTATACCTCCTCCAGGCCATTTGCAGACCACCAGAACCAATCATCCAATTTCCAGTGCATTATTACAGCCTTTTTCCTGGGTGCAACCTGGGAAATGGCTGCTGATTACATGGATTTTTCAGGCATGGGAGGGAGGCTCTTTTGTGCCACTGGCTTTCTGAGCCGCCCCACAAGGTGACAGCTGCTCACGTGGAAATGGCCCAGAGGAAACTACCACAGACTTCCTTCAGGTCCCTGGAAATGATGGTATCCAGGAGCAGCACCAGATTTACTCCAGGCTGCCACCCTATTTGAGCCTGGAGTTGAGGGATGTGCCTTGGGCAGAGGTCTACATAGAGAAGTTTGCAAATTAAGTCGCTGACAGAAGTCTGCTGCTGAGTGTCATCTCCCCAGGCTCTCCCCTGATCCAAAGAGACCAGTGAACACAGGTTTTATGCCTTGTGATCAGCTCTAATGGATACCTGCAATAGATTTTGGTGGATAGTAGGGCCATCTTCTCACTTCAGAGGGATGTTTAAGACCTGCTCTGCCCGATGTAGGGAGGGCACAGCTCAGGCAGAAGCCCAACAGCTGTAACCAAATAAAGCAAGACTCATCATCTGCCTTTTGCTGTGAAAAAACCAGATCACAGAACTTACATTAGATACAGAAATTGGGTATTAGACACTAGAAAAGTTTCTGGATTCTAATGAAACCTCAGAACTTTAAGTCCTCTCCAAAATAGCACTATTTTTCTACCTGAATGACTGCAACTAAAGAGAGATACACTTCTCAGCTGCAGAGAACTGAGTACTACTCCCCTTCTTTTGGGAAGCTAAACTTTCTTTTTTTCAATTGTATTTCATCCTTCTTATTCCTCCTCACATACATTAGCTCCTACCTAAATCCTTCACACTGCATTTAGAACCAAATAAAGCATTAATATGTTCATCTGTGTGAAATGTTCTCTTAACTATTACCTCGGGCAGTCATTTAGTTGGATCTGATAGGGAAATGCATTGACATTGTTAAGGTTAATGACCCAATGATTAACAATACACATTTTGCAGCTCAGTGCTCCCAGCCACTGTTTCAGAGTAATGTGAACAACGTCGTGTATATTGTGCTACAATATATGGAATTGAGTCTTTCTTCCCACATAATAAGTGCTGTAAAAGAAATCAGCCCATGCTCAAATTGGTAGTTTGAAAAGACGGACACCGTTTTATACTTATCAAAAACGTGAGGAATCTCACAAAGCTCATAGATGGTATTATATTAATCCTGATTAGCTCATAAAGCCAGTCATCTTATAATTTGTGTCCCACCGCACTGACCTAAATCACCCACGGTTTTAAAAAGGTACTTTTTATGCCCATTATGATGTCTTACTAAAGCTGTAGTGCTACACTGGATCATCCACAGCACAGACCTGAGCTGATGATCCACCTGACTGCACTTCTGTCCCAAGCACAGGGTATGAGCTGTGTGCTGAGCGAGGGCACACGGCCGTGTCTGGCACAAGGGCAGAGCAGAGGGGAGAGCCCCACAAAGCTGAAATAGGAGCACGAGTGGGGGATGTTTCAGGGTGTGCACCACGGTGGGGTTCACTGGCCTTACACACGTGGACCATCCTCTGGAAGTGGGATCTGTGTTTGAGCACAGCAGTGGCCTCTGCAACGAGGTTCCTTCTCCTTGAATACCAGATTCTGTGGATATTTTTGACTCTCAATGCCGCACAGTTGACAACAATAATCTCACTCAGTGCCCTTTAAAAACCAGAATTTCCTCTCTTAGGTTTATCACATTGTTTTGAGAGCACTGATATCTACAAATACAGCTGCAAGAAATGTTATTATTACCATTTCAGCAATGCAATCCCCATTTGAGTATTCCAAAATAATTTATAAACATTAAGTAATTCACTAAGTTTCACAGCACCCCACTTTTATTATTAGCACTGCATTAGCATTTTCAAGTATTTCACAGGATTCAAATCTGTGCTTGGACTTGCTCGCATTAGATAATTTTCAGGTTAATTTTAGCCATAACATAACGAACTAAGCAAGTAATCAGGACAGCGGCGAGTTTTGCTAAAGAAGGACAGGAACAAGATCATGTTGTTAGTCATATCTGTCATGAAAACATCTTAACAGATTAGTGAATACACTTATTTTTATTTATTCATTATAAATTAGGAGGTGAGTTGAGACATAACTGAGAACATATCAGTCCTATTTGGTTTCCAAATTTAGGCACTTGAACATTCTGTTTTTCTGAAGGCTTGTTCAAGAATATGTTCTGCTTAATTAGTGGAAGAGGTAAGTGTTCACAGTCTCTAAAAGTTTTAACAGTCGTTAGGTGATTAAGCATTAACTGAGGCAACTTTCTTAATTATTTAATTAAAAATCATGGAACTAGGGCCCAGATTCTCATTCACATTTACATTTTAGATCACTGTAGGAAAAGACATATGCTATAAATTACACAGCAGATATAAATGGGTTAAAACATATATTATGTTATTTTTTATATTATTATGTGTTCCCTTTGGAACAGGTTGCCCGGAAGAAACTGCGGCTGCCCCATCCTTGGAAGTGTCCAAGGCCAGGTTGGACAGGGCTTGGAGCAGCCTGGGATAGTGGAAGGTGTCCCTGCCCATGGCAGGGGGGTGGAACTGGATGGTCTTTAAGGTCCCTTTCAACCCAAGCCTTTCTATGACTATAAATTATTAGTCCTGGATAATGATTTTAAAGGAAGGAATCAATCCCAAAGGGTCAATGCACTGAAAAAGGCACATTTCTTTTCTCAGCAGTCTACATCTGAATCCCACCATACTCACCTTTCCCTCACATTGGCTCACGCACTACAAGATTTTAGGGGCCTAAGATGTCAGGAAGACGTGTGAGCTGAGGCCTGGGCAATTCCCATTCCCCTACATCCCCCTGGAGCAGTGCTGCCTATGCTGCACCTGGCAGACAGGCAGCATGTCAAGGCATTCCGGAGGGATCAGCATCAGAATGCACCTCAGTGCCATGAGAGGTCACTTCTGAACACCAGAAGCAGAAAGTATGTGATAATCCACGCCAGTCATATAAGAGGAGAAAATTTCATGGAGAGAAATAGCTCTCTTTCATAAGAAAATCAGGATGAAAGGCTACAACTTGAAGGCATGGATCAAAGAAGAAGAGGTGGGAGGCAAATGGTCTCTTCCACACTTGACAGACGTGGCAGATGCAGCCAAGATAATGGCAGTAAAACAGGCCAAAGACATAGAGCTGTTAAGCGAAAATGTTTTTTGTTTAATTCTTCACCTTTACCTCTAAAATCTCACGGAAATAGACAAGGCTGCCTGACTCACTCTGGACTGGTCTTGAAATGATATCTTAATAACTGCTTCACTGGCTCTGTCCCTGCTCAGTGTTTGTAGCACCTTCTGCTCAGGAACCCATAGCTTGTTTAATGTATGGGCAACTTTCCCTTGTTCCAGGACAGGGAATTTTGAGTGTAGCTGTGAACAGATGAAATCTCTTCATAGAATCATAAAAGATTTAGGCTACAAAAATCCTCTGAGATTGAGGAGTCCAACCCTCAACATAACCCTTCCAAGGTTACCACTAAACCGTGTCCCCAAGCACCACACCTACATGGCTTAAATCCCTCCATGGATGGTGATACCACCACTGTCCTGGGCAGCCCATTCCAGGGTTTGTCAATCCTTTTAGGAAAGGAGGTTTTTTTGTAATATCCAATCTAAATGTCCCTTGGTGTAACCTGAGGCCATTTTCTCTTGTCTTTTACAATTTTGCACTCTTTAAGCACCTGCTTGTGCCAGGACTATTGCAAATCTCTACCGTAAATTCTCCTCTACAATCTGAATGGCTGCTTGCAAATAATCAGTGTACTATTTTTCTTTGCGTTTTTTTATGGCTTTGATCTTAAAAGTTTTTTTATGTTTCTTGATCTTAAAAGTCCCAAGCCCGAGCCAAGAGATTGGACACTCCTGTGGATTCGTGTTCAAGTTGTTTATTGTTTCTTATCTCTCAGTGTCTGGAGCAGGGACAGCATGACCCGCTCCACCAGAATTCACAGCAGGAATGACCACTGAGAAGGCCGTCTCTACCTTTTTATCTCTTTCAGGAAAACCAACCAAGTTCCACAACGTATAATTGTTTAATCAATTTTCCCAATTAATTTCTACCTTTTCTTAACATGACAGTGTTACCTCCACCAATAACCATCATCATCGCCACAGCAGAAAATGGAGGGGAGAGAAGAAAGAGGAAGGAGAAGGGGCACCGCCCTTTGCCCTCCATGTTAGCTTTTTTCTCTCATACCTCCATAAATCTAACACCTATATTCACCCAGTGATTAGATAAGCTAATTGCATACTTTCTTTCTATTTTGCATTTCATCTCTCAATGTGGGCAGCGTTCTCCGATGACACGGCTCAAGCATAGAGTTCTGTGCTTT
>VYXC01012039.1:0-16735 GCA_013397175.1 Platysteira castanea | reverse complement strand
CAGGGGCAGCCACAGCTTCTCTGGGCACCCTGTGCCAGGGCCTCCCCACTCTCACAGGGAAGAATTTTGTCCCAATATCTAACTAAACATCCTTCAGTTTAAGGCCATTCCCCCTCATTCTGTCACTACATGCCCTTGTGGAAAGTGCCTCTTCATCTTTCTTGTAAATCCTGTAGGTACTGGAAGGAAAGGACTTCAGGTGACCTTGTTAAAATTGTTCTCAGAATATCCAGTTATTAACAAAAAGCTTTTTTATTTTTATCAGCCCAGTTTAAAAACAACAATGATTGTTCTGCTTGTGGTCTTTCCTTCTGCATCCAACAGTATAAATAGATAGTTGGAATATGTGTCAAGTTTTACCTTCTTTTTTTAAATAAAAATTACTTTTTCACATCAAAACTGCATATTATTTTACCTACTGTGGAATTTTCTTATTCTTTCATTTTGTAAAAGCTAAATATATAGCAAATTGAAGTGTTTTCCATGATTCAGTACAATACATGAGTAAGATACTGCTAAATCTTTGCGGTATGGGAGATAAGCTCTTTGTCTAACAAGGTCTTTGTAGAAGGATGTGAAAAGTGGAGATCATTTAGAGCAATGCATTCATCAGACATGGGTTTTGGCAGCTATTTAAACAACAGTGTGGCAGCAAGTCAATCTTCCTTCCATCACAGCAGATACATGACACACTTCATTGTGCTTATGGCAAGAGTTTCACTCTCTCAAAAAAAACATGGATATCTTTACAAAACGTGAAATACGTATCTAATAAAATGTATTTTATGGTCATGCCACTGCCCAACAGAAACAACTGGCAATTCAGACTGAGAAAAAGTAGTTTAGGTTTCCATTTTCTTTTCTTTTTTCCTTTTCCCATGAGGTATCACATAGTTTCAAGGCACAAGGTACATTTGACAGGTACTTTTGATTTTTTTGTAAAAATCTCATTATGAGACAGAAAATACATTATGTAAACTGAGGATCACAGTTCAACAGTCTTCAGAAACTTGCAGGGTTTAGTCAAAGGCTGTTGACCCCTCTTAATTATCACTGGAAGGTAATACAAAATGTAATATCAGTTACCTGAAGCTTGAATTAAAATCACCTGCTTATCGCTGATGCTCCACCTCTGCTAATGACTTAAAACAATCAGG
Organism: Platysteira castanea; assembly: GCA_013397175.1. Taxonomy (NCBI): domain Eukaryota; kingdom Metazoa; phylum Chordata; class Aves; order Passeriformes; genus Platysteira; species Platysteira castanea. The sequence continues at coordinate 15,578 of VYXC01012039.1, read as the reverse complement.
CTTTCTATACCCAAAATTATTTATGACTTCAAAATGAATTAGATCTCCTTACAAGTTAAACTGAGGAATCTCCCTCTGTGGTTTGTACAGGACTGAGCAAACCTGAGTGCTTTGGAATCAGGATCAGAACCATGTGGGAGCAGCTTTGGAGTCAGATCAGAACCATGTGGGAACAGCTATGATTAAGAGAGGGTGATTGCTGGAGGAAGGGAAGGGAAGATTTGGGAAGGGAAGAGAAGGTTTGGGAAGGTTTGGGAAGGGAAGGTTTGGGAAGGAAAGGTTTGGGAAGGAAAGGTTTGGGAAGGTTTGGGAAGGTTTGGGAAGGGAAGGGAAGGGAAGGTTTGGGAAGGTTTGGGAAGGTTTGGGAAGGGAAGGGCTTTAGAAAACAGTCAGTATATGTGTGCAAATATAGTATTTCCCATTCTGTTCCTGGAACTGAAATTTCTCCACTATGATAGAGGTTGTGAGAACACACAGCGAAGATCACTTTAATCCAGAACCAAGTGTTTCCCTGGGCTAGTCAGATTAAGGTTAACAAGCACCCTAACCATCCACTTAGAGGTGGATAAATATGAAACAGATCTTCAGCTCTGGATCCAAGATGCACCTTAGATGCTCGACTATTCAATCCTTTGCCTAAGGGCTGAGCTTTTAGGCTCCACCAAAGATTTTGTTTTCTGAAGAGGTTAGACAGACAAAGGATACTCCAAGTACTCAGGAGTGAGCTGACTTGCTCCAGGAAGATACACTGCAAGGTACAGTGAGGAGGAATCTGCACCAATAATCTCTATAGCCCATTTCGTGGCAAAGTGCTCCTTGTTTAGCAAGGAGAGTGACCAGCACATCAACCACACCCATTATTAAAACAAAACTATGGAAAATTTCGAAGCACTAGAAAAAAACTAAGTATTTGGAAGCACTGTCATGTCAGTACAGACACGTGGGTTTTTACTCTTAATTGTGTTTGTAAATGATCTTCTATCACAGGCAAAACAGCTGAGCACCAGTGAGTGTCTATAAGAAGCAGGAATGTTAATCGTAGTTAAATTAATTCTGTCTTCATCAGAGCAAACAAAATGCCACTTTCACTTTAACAAGCCTGCACAAACAAACTAACTCTAAATGAGGCAGAATCGTCCTGCCAGTTCTCTTGCAGGGCTCCGTTCTACCTTCTGCTGCTTCTCTTACTCTGTTTGGAAATTTTCTTTCTTGGGGGAAGGAAAGATTTCTACTGTGTGGAAACACCACACAGTAAAACAGAGACATAAAGGAAATGAAAACCACACTGGCCTGAATGCATCTTATTCAGCTTTAGGGAATTAACTCAGGCACCTATTCACCCTAAACTTTTGCTAGAAGAAGATGTTCAAAAGAAAGCAAAATGGGCATTTCTGAAGTGTGAATTAGATCTAGAGGTACCCACTGATTGCAGAAAGAGCTTGGGTTCCCAAAGAGCAAAAATACTTCCTTGCATAGGCCTGTAGTAAGATGGGGTGGATTCAAGTCCTCCTGCATTTGAAGCACAGCCTTGAAATTTGGAGGATGAGACAGAATGGGAATGTGTCAGCATTAAGGGCTGTAAGATGGTTTGCACCACCAGAGTGGGAAGAAGAGTGAGGTGTGATGATCCTTATTTTTATACTAATATCTATCCTTTAAAGCAGAGACCCTAAGACCTCACTGGGATGTTTATTCATTGCTTATTAAGAAAGTTTTGTAGTCTAAAATGACATGACAGAAATCAAAGGCATTATCCTCATATAAGAGGAAGGAAATTAGGACAGGAGATTAAACAGTTTGCCTTGGGTGACCCATTAAAACACTTGGTAAGCAAGGAATATCTGACAGACATCCCGAACCCCAGTCAGACACTCCAACCACTTAAACTGTTATTTCTTAAACTGTTCAGTCGTCTGGCCATGCTCTACAACCTGCACATGTTTGGACAAGGTCAAGAAAAGGAGTGGAGGACAAGGGAGATTCCTTCATTTCTGTGTCTTGCCTTCACCCAGCTAAAGGCAAAACTTTTCCTATCTTTGATTTTCAAACCATGGTCTATGACTTCCCTCTTTTTTTCCAAGAACATCTTTCTTTTTTTACCTCCCTCTCGCCTTCATCCTTCCTGCTTCCTTTCTCGACATGGCTCCTTTGGTTGCATAGCAACAGCACGTTCCTTTAAAAAGGGGCTTGCTGGATATAAATGACTGAATGAAAAAACTGAGTTGTGCAAGGCCTTAACAAGACAGTAAACCAACCATATTTTCTGGCTGGCTCTTTTCAAAGTAATAACTAAGGAGGTGTGTGGGCTGAGGGGAGGTAGGAGCCAAAACCAATCAGCATTTTTGCCACCCATTTCCAGCTATCCCCTTCTAGGCCCCCGGCCAGGGTCCTCTGCAGCTTCCTGTGTTTGGAAAGACCAAAGGAGAGTGTGATAAACAAGGAATGAGAGTTTAAGGACCAAGCAGTTAATGAGAAACCCACACCAAGGAGACAAAGGAAAGGAAATAAACCTGGTATTTTTCCTCACAGCCATGCTTAGCTCCTGCAAAAGCCCCAACTGTACTTCCAGTTCTGCAGATCTGAAGGATTCTTCCCAGAAGACAAACTGATTTATTCAAGGACACATGTGAGCACAAACAAGTCCTAAACTCCAAAGTTACTGACTTTCCTCAACATATAAAATAGTCACTGGAGATCTCACTATGGTATCTTATTTATTATTGCAGTTTAGCTGCATTCATCATAGACAACAGAATTAAGCAGAATACTCCAACAAAAGCCTTTATACAGAAAGTATAATGCTTGAGCAGAAATAGTAATAAATAGAAATAGGAATACTGAAAGAGGTTGGATATCTTGGTCAACCTGCTTTTTTCATCGTGATCTCTTCATCTATTCATTTAGCTTCTCTGATGAATCCTTTCCTGTAAAGCAGAAATAGTCTGGTTCTATTTCAGGGCAGTTGTGTGATGAACGTGTCTAAAAGCCTATGAGGAGAAAAGCCAGATTCAAGTACTCAAGTACTAAGTATTAAATGAATGGGATGAATTAAGATAAAGTTGAGAGAGAGCCTTACCCCATCCTTCTCTTTGACTGTTGGAAAATTTGCCCACATCACCACTTTAATTTGCCATGACCAGGTTATTAAACTTGAGCTGCAGACCAGCAGTATTTTCCTTTGAAATTTTCTAGAGGAGGAGAGTTTTGGTTCCTTCCTATCTTTTACGGATAAAAGCAGTAACGGAGTATTTAATGAATTAGAGTATTTTTTCATTCCATGCCAGAAGGCCCAAAGAAGATGGGACCTGGAGTCAGAATGGGCTGAAAGGGGTGACACATGCGAAAAAGATCTGTCAGATGGGATGAGGATCTCAAAATTCAGAGGGCTGTAGTGAACCTTTCAGTAACTGCGATCCCAGATCATAAGGAAGGAATTCAGAAGAGAAGATTAGATATTTTGAAGCAGTTTTAGGATTAATGAATTAATGTAAAGGTTGATTAAGACTGGTACAAGGTAGCTGATGAAAAGTTTCAAGGAAAAAAGATACTTTATCTGTAACACAGAATTAATCACTGAAGACATAAACTGGACCTAATGCTGCATGAGGTCCAGCCATCTTGTTGACCAGAGAGACAGAAAATAAAATCGTGAAAAAGATTGGGGTTTGTTAAGGAAGTTGTGATCCCCTCAAAGCCATAGGAAGGTATTTGATGTAGACAAGAGTAGAAATGAATTGAGATAGAATACTTGCAGGAGTCAGGTGTGGCAAATTGCAGGAGACTGAGACTGCAATAGCTGGAGTTTCCTTTCGGATATGGATGGAAATTGTTTTAAGGATTCCATAAAAAACTAAGACATATAGCACCGAGAGATCTTCAATTTAAAACATATCAGAAAGTGTTTGAAGACATCTGTAACTAAGGTAAGTCAGCAAAGGCAATGAAATCTCCATTAAAGATGCTCATAAGCAGGCTAGACTGCACCTCCTTATTGATGCTGATGGTATGGTACAGAAAATGCAGATATTTTACTGCATCTCCCACCTAAACATCTTCACCTCCTTCAGTTCTTGTCTAATGAACACCTTCTAGATGGATTTTTGTCACTTGAATCCAGATACAAACAATACTTATACAGTGCACATTCTCCCCTGAAATGCAGATCAGTCATGAGATACTCCCAGGCACTTTCACATTTGATGAGCACTGCCCTTGTTTGCCAACTTCCAGTAACTACTCTGTTAAATAAAGTCCTTCAAATACTGTTTTGTGAGTAAATGTGTTGCTGGTGCAGGGAAAATTAAAGCACTAATAAATTAATCTCTCTAGCTAACATAAACTGATTAAGCTATCTACAGTACCTGTCAAGAACTGCACATAGGACTACAACTCTTTTAAAAGCAAGAGGAACTAATCTCTCCTGATCTCTATCTTCTAGCAGTAGTGAAATATTTCATTTGTTCACTTTGCCTTGTCTTTTCATCTAATCTAAGGCTGTCAGCAAACATAATGTTGGTTTGTGAATACAGAATGCTGCATGAATTCACACTGAAGACTCTACACTCGTATCAGCTGGCTACTGAAGAACTCTAAGACTGAAAAACTAATTTCAGGGTGGCATTCACTTCTTGGGACAATATCCATCCATTCTCAGTATCTACGAAGGGTGAGATGAATTACTTTCTGGAGGTGACTTCTGCTCTTCACTGACTGCTAAGAAACGCTACAGAACTAACTTAAAATACATCCTGAGACTGCAGTTGGTGTAAGAACATTCTTAATGACTTTCTGTTCAGTCAGTGACCTCACAATGATCACTTCTTCATCCCATCACCAGCTCTCTGAGCTATCTGACCCTTTAACATTAGGATTGGTTTTGCTTTAATTATTTGCCATCCTCAGTATGATACTAAAAAAAAAATCTAACATAATTCAAATCTGTAAGGAAACCACTGAATGTTAAGATAGCTCATGAATAAATAGAAATAAAGTGCATTTTTTATAAATTCAGTGACATTTCTGTTTCCTCTGTGTCCTGTGTAAGAAAGCAGCTTTGCTTTAATAGATCATCTCATAACATTTACTTTGGTGGTTGATTTAATGAATCATGTTCATTCCCAAAGATGAGCTCTCCAGATGAGCTCTGGAGAATCTTCAGCTTAACACATAAGAGCCCTCAGCTCTCTCTATATCATCTATGGGAGTTTATCACACCCTTAACACTGGCTAAGAGAAAACATCCCAATGCGTATTCTGCTGCATTTAATTGTTCTGTAGCTGAATTTATAATTTCAGTGAAAATGAGTTTGCACTGATGTCGTGGTCTATGAAGTGAAGCAGAATGACAGATAGCTGCTTTTCTACACAAAATAAAATTGTATTTGGCACAGACAAACACAAAGGGCAAAAGAGGCAGTATAGCATGCTCCTTCCCAGTGGTTCCAGTGGTTCATTTAGCACCATGAGGGTCATGGAATCATGGAATCACAGAATAGTTTGGGCTGGAAGGGACCTTAAAGCCCATCCAGTTTCACATCCTGCTGTGGGCAGGGACAGCTTCCACTATCCCGGGTTGCTCCAAGCCCCGTCCAACCTGGCCTTGGACACTGCCAGGGATGGGGCATCCACAGCTTCTCTGGACAACCTGTGCCAGGGCCTCACCACCCTTATAGCAAACCTCTCTTCCTAATATCCAACCTAAACCTTCCATCCTTTAGTTTAAGGCCTTTCCCCCTTGCCCTACCCCTACATGCCTTTGAGAAAAGTTTCTCTTCAGTTTTCTTGTAAGCCCCAGTTAGTACTGCAAGGATGGAAGGCTGTGGGGAAACAACTGGAACAGCTACCACGGACCAGAGAAACGAGATCTTTGTGATAAACTCCAGGGCATAAAACACATCAGGACTAATCCCAGCTAACAACTGTCTCTAGTGCTGCAGAGGATTTTAGCTAAGAAAGCGAGCTGATGTTATAACAAATGAGCATAGCCAGGAGAATCACAAAATATAACACACAGATGCATTAGTGATGCACATGGTGTGCACTTGGGGCTTAATTAGTGATTGGCTGTAGGCCTGAATGTAAAAATAACCTGTGAACTACCCACAAGGGAGGCACTGGAGCCCTTGTCCCAGTGCTGTGAGAGGTGGGCTGGAAGGGGCAGGTTCCTGCTTTCCTGCAGGATGGAGTATCTAGTTATGTCTTCAAGCATCTGGCCAATTCTTGTCCAGCCAGCCAGCAGTGCACTCACTGCAGCATGTGTGAGAGCATTTGGTCTCTCTCTCAGCACTGACAGAAGCAATGAGATTCCTTTCAAGCTCATCTGGTGTTCTGGGGAGTGACTAGGGCAAGGAATCAGATTTACTTGGCAGATGCGCTCTGCCATTCCAGTTGGTTTGCAGCTGCTAGCTGGGATGAAGGTAGTTGGTGAACACCTACACAAATACTCCCAGCTGAGGCTGAATAGGAAAGAATTCATCTCTCTTTGAAGGCCATGCAAATCACAGCGTTGAGGGGGAGCAGAGACTAAATTATGACTCAGAATGAGAAACAAAAGGTGCCTTCTACTGAGGGCTTTCCATGGAGGTACCAATCTAATCTGTGTGAAGCCTCACGTGAAGTGAAATCAATCTCCTCCGACACCTGATTCCTTTGGAACAATCATTAGAATAACAAGTGGAGAGGCTGGAATGGAATGGAACCAAAGGATCATTTCTGTTTCGAGCAACTGCCAAAATACCTATTTACCATTGAGACCAGAACAACTCTGAAGCAGCTGTTGTGCTCTTCTGGGTAAATAATATGTGTTAAAAAATGTATAAACATTTATACATGCTTACCTTGAAGACATCAGCTTTTCTGAAGCACACATTTCCCTTGCTGCATACATAATACATGCTTTGTTTGAAAAACTGCCTAAATTCATAAACAGAGAAAAACCTGTAGGGCGCTGGATGTGCACAGTGCTGTTATCTCTTGTAAATGCAGACGTAGTGGAGCCCTAGCATATAACATGGTTTGTATTTTGTGTTTAAGATCTTCCGTGAAATGGTCAAAGCATTGCTCTAAGTTTGGCAAACACTGTTATCTACCCATTTCTAGGAGAGTACAGAATTTTGAAAGCTACCCCCTGAACTGCAAACTTCTTTTGCCTAACTCCATTGTGAGCCACAGCAAAGGAAAAGTGAAAACCTCCTCAATCAGTGGTGCTGGACAAAGTTTTCATCTCTTTCCCCATTACCATTAAGGGTCTAGTTTCAGATAATGCTTAAAGCTCCCTCCACAGCCCATGAAGAGTGAAAAATATGCTGGGTGCAGGGCCAGGATAGTATAAATTCATCATAAATGTCAGCACAAGTGACCAGCTGATCTACCAGGAGAAAATTATGTTCAGCCAAGGCACGTGTCCAGCCAGAAGCCCAGCCCTCCTTGCTGACCGCTGAGCACACTCCAGTTAATCGAGCTGAAAAGTACCTGATCCTGCAGGGAGCAATCTTGCTCCTCGAGCACAGGAGCCCTCATGGCATCACCTGCTCCGTTCAGATGAGAAATCTCCACTCAGAGGTGTCTTTGTGTCTCATTGCCACCCTGCTTGAGATTCCCGCTGTTAACGACTGCTCTGTAAAACCTACACGGAGAGATGTAACAACTCGCTTTTCCTCTGCATCATCTTATCCCGTCTCCAAGCTCTGATTAATAAAAATCCATAAAATTAGTCATGTCTGCTCAAGGAGTCTGTGAACTGCCAAAGTGAAATTTAACAGGGCTCATGCAATGCAACTGTACCCCTGGTGAATTAGACAAAGGCAAATGACTCGACACTGTGGTGTGTGGGATGCTGTCCCTGCTAAGAAATATCTTCTCTCCCTTCTCCCACCCCATTCTCTCCCTCTCTTCTTCTTCCTCCCCACATTTTACTCCTGTCTGTTGGTAATCATTTTATATTCCCAAACTCAATATTTAAAGACAACCCTTTTATTCCTTAATCAAAATGAATTCTTTTGATTGTCCACACTAAAAATCTCCCAATCATCACTAGGCTTTTCATATGCAAATCTGCACTAACAGCATAGTGTAAATATTTGGTCCACAGTAACAAGGGAGTTAAAAAGTATGGCATAGAAAAAAAAGTAGGGCATTTTTTAATGAGAAACCTCCTCACTGAGGAGGAGATAAACCCATATTTATTATTCTTGTTATTCCTCTCAAGGCACAAAAGCTAGGTGACAGTTTATAGGATGAGTCCCTTGCAAACATATTGCATCTTGTTTTCTTGTTCTAATCCACTTTCACATTTTTAACGATTTGAGCAATCATTATTCTCCATCTAGCATTCCTCTCATTGCCAAGGTGTCTTTATACTCTAAAGAAGACCTAATTGAGTCTCCAGTTTATAAATGATGGCGCTTTAATTATTGATATATTATTGATAAAATCATTATGAGAGGTCACAGTCCATACCATTGAAGGGGAGGGCCTGTCCTATGGTATTTTTTTTTATTTGTGAGATCCTTTTCCTCCTAATATTTATTTTATTACTTATCGGATACTCTTAACAAATTTGTATTATTCCACCCATCTGATAACACTACTATAAATCAAAATTATCGCTGTACCCATAAATACCAGAGTATGTAGTTAACAAATATCTTATATCCTAATGATCAAACTTTTTTGGCATTTCTTGTATGGATAGATGTTATCTTGCTTTATAGAAAAAAAATGGTTTTATGAAATCTATCTATCATTTTTCACAGAAATTTGGTGATTTCATTAAGCATGGAAACCTACTTCTGCATGGAAGTAATGCTATTAAATAAAACCTGACTTTCAGAACTTGCTGCAGAGAAGGTGGAACTACTGACTTCCATCAGCTGCACTAAGCACAGAATCACAGAATAGTTTGGGTTGGAAGGGACCTAAAGGGCCATCGAGGGACACCTTCCACTATCCCAGGTTGCTCCAAATCCCCTCCAACCTGGCCTTGGACACTTCCAGGGATGCAGGGGCAGCCACAGCTTCTCTGGGCAACCTGTGCTAGGGCCTCCCCACCCTCACAATCAAGCATTTCACTCTAATATCCCATCTAACCCTGACCTCTGGCACTGGGAACCCATTCCCCCTTGTCCTGTCACTCCATGTCCTTGTCCAAAGCCCCTCTCCAGCTCTCTTGAAGCCCCTTTAGGCACTGGAAGGTGCTAAAAGATCTCCCTGAAGTCTTCCCTTCTCCAGGCTGAACAAATTTCTCAGCCTGTCTTAATAAAAAATAAAATAAAAAAAAATTAAATAAATAAATTAAAAAAAAAATCACAGAGTTTACTTGTTTTCTTGTTTATCAGTTCAGAAGTCTTCTGCAGAAGTTATCTGCAGAAGTCTTCACCTGAGGCAAGCTCTCAAGTGCTGAGCCCTGCAGTGGAATCCCTGGGCAGAATCCTCTGCTCTCTGTTACAGAGAGGCCATTCTGTGATCCAATGATCTTCCCATGCTTTGGTCACTGAGCTTCTGCACCAGCCTTTAACAGGAGTTCGCTGTGTGACAGAATTTTGTATGTCAGGCAGTACAAAAAACCAAGAATCCATGAAAACTGAGGGGCCTGCTTGTGTGTGATCAGATACGACAGCTCAGAAAGCAGCTCACAACAGTACTTGGAGCAAGTGCTCACGGGCCTGTTAATTTGGTGCAAAATATATCACAGAGAAGGAATTGGGGAATTTTTAAAGAGGGAATACAGGAGAGGTCTGGTTATCAGTTGCTTTGTCCATATATTTCTAACTAGTGTGTTCTAAATGTGTGCTGCTATAACAGCTCAAGATGGAAATAAATTTCTCTGTGCACTAACTATGAAGAGAAAAAACAGCAGATCAATTGGGTGCTGATGACAGTGATGGTAATAAACCAAACAAGTTTGAATGTGATATATCAACTGCCAAGAAAAAGGTGAAAACATGAAAGAATGATTAAAGAAAACTTTAACAAAAAGAAAGAAAACTTTATTACTGTTCCAAGAACTAAATCTGTTTCCCAAGAATATTGGGAAAGTAACCTACTTCTGAAATATTCACGGGAAAAGTTAATTTTAAACATCAAGAAAGAATAGAAATTATACAAATTATTCAAATACTGAATCGGGTTCAGTGAATTTCTAAAATGTGCATTTTATGGCTAACTACTAGTTCATATTTTAACTTTGTATAGAAATCTCATATCATACCAAAGTTTTGGACCATTGTAGCTTCTGAAGAAATGAGAGTTCTCAGATCTTTTTGCACCCGATGTATTTTTTACTAATTTTGTTTGTGTTCAGCAGTTTTGTTGGCCTTTCCTTTGCAGCAGCTGAAAACTTTCAATGGCACAGGAGACCCAGCAGCTCCCTGGGCAGCAGGCACAGCCTGACTCTGGTCTCAGGAGGGACAGGAAACCTCCACACTGCTGAGAACATGGCTAAAATAATTTGTTGTGTCCAGCCATCAAAAATGTTACTGGACTTGACAGGAAATGAAGGAAATTATTCACTCCATCCATATGGAAAGGAAACCTTCCTGAGCATAAAACCCGACCACTAATCTTCACACTTTCCCAGACTTTTTCCTCAGTCTTTGCTAATAATCCTCCCTTAAATCTCTCTCTCTCATGTTCAGGAGCTGAAAAGAGACTGACTTTCTGTGTTAGCTCACCTCAGGTAGTGCACAGGGAACACAGAGATGCATTTAAATTCAAACTTGGCAGTGTGTTCGAAAGAGAGAATCATAATGGGATACCCAGGCTAAAGGGAATGCAAATAACCGTTCCCATCGAGTATTCTCTTATTATAGTCACATCTAATACTTTCCTAGAGCCACAGCCAAGCTCATGAGAGCAGGGGTAGGAGAAGAGAAGAGCAGGTGAGAGTTATCCAGGTACTGTGCTAAACTGGCTGGAGAAGCTGGGGAATGTATGAAGTTGTGTTCGTAAGGCAGCTACGTGCACACATTGCTTAAATTTTAGAAATCTGACTTTCACCTCCAAAATAAATTTGCATCTTAAGGTAGTAGCTCTATCCCTGAAGACAAAACCCCTTCATTCATACTGATGTAGCATAATTATCACACTGACCTGTGTCATGGACCAAGTAATGTTTGATACATATGTTGAGAAACAGGTAAAAAAATATTGAATGGGTTATCACATAGAGGCTGCAAGAAGTGGGCAGACTCTCTGAATGAAATTTATAGACATCTCCTGTAAGCTGTACATAACATTTTAATCTGCTTACATATATTACATCTCTATTAGGAACAAGAATTTGATTGGATATACATAATTTAGCTGGAGGCAATGAGAAGTCTTTCATAAGAAGCAAATATTAGTTCCTCTGCCAGTCCTATGTGGGTCTTTAGCACTGGAACTGCACTCTTGTATTAATTTAGGAGATAATTTAAAGTGCATCTAATAAGATTCATTACCCTTAAGCAGTACATTAGTTGTTATCACTAATAAATAATCTAAAAAGAAAAAAGAACTCAAAGAATTTATCCAGTTTTATATCCAACCTCTTTTCCTAAATGAAAATTTTATTAGTGTGATTGAAGAGAGCAGAAAGTACATGACACAAGACAGCTCTGCATATACAAATTTGGACATTTTACAAGCCTGCTTTGACTTTAAAATGCACCCTTGAACATTGCAAATGCATTCCTCATAATTTAAAATCTGAGTCACACTGACGGAGCCGAGTAGCTGTGCAGGCTGAATGTGTCTGGGTTTCAGGAGCAGTCACACCATCACTGGAGCCATCACAGTGCCTCTTCCCTGCCCTTTTGGGGAGTGGGAGTGAAGGAGACGTCTGTACTCTATCAGGTGCTATTTTTATACCTATTATTTTAGGTACAAAATAATCTCAGCATCTGACGATGAGACATTCTCTGGCTTCCAAAAACATCGAAAGCATTGATCTATCACAAACCTAAAAGAGGCAACAAGTCTCTGTAGCATATACCAGTAAGAATTTTTTAAAAAAATTTAATTTTCTCTTGGAGAAGGAAAGTGGAGCCGACCTCTTTCACCAGACAACCTTAGGATCCTCTCCTCCCCAGAAGGATAAGCTTCCGTAATGTTTTGTATGTAGGATTCAGATTATTCCTCAATTACCTCATATCTTTCCAAGCAAAATTCTTCCTCCACACCTCTGTGCTCATCTCCCCTCTCAGTATCTCTTCATAATGTTTTGTTTTCTAATTAGTTTCTTCTTTCTACAATACAGCACCATCACTCTCTTTTTACTTTTCAGGATTTGATGTCCTACAGCAATCTGTCCCTGCAGGGCCGTTCAGCAGGAATTGTAAGATCAGCATAAAGTCAGTTTTCCTGCAAAAGGCACAAAAACTTTTGCCCTGTGTGACTCCCCCAGCAAGTTAAACATGGAATCACCATCCTTTGTGGACTAGTGGATGAGAAACCTTTTTGACAAATCACTGAAGCTGCAAAGGCTGGGTGTGTAAAATGATATCTGCCACATACATTAAAATGTTAAATGACTACAGTTCTTAAGAACTATGTGTCACAGAGACTTGGATTCAGGTGAATGCTCCATCCCTGGAATGTTCAAGGCCAGGTTGGACAGGGCTTGGAGCAACCTGGGATAGAGGAAGGTGTCCCTGCCCATGGCAGGAGGGTGGAATAAGTTGGCCTTTAATGTCCCTTCTAACCCAAACCATTCTGTGATTCTGTGACTCTGTGATTCTATGTCCCATCTAATCAACGTAACACCTTCAACATAAAATACTAGCTTTATATGAAGCTATTTCCTTTAACAGCAATTTTAAATTATTTCCTAGAAAGGAGACAAAGTCAGCAGAAAGGAGAGAGGTTATTCCTTCTATTTCTGCCAGTGAATGCACCTGAGAGATGGAAGGATCCAAATTAGCTCCAGTGGGGAACTCAAACCCTGAGCACCTCTGGTTTTGGTGTGTGTCTTCCTGAAAGAAAGGGATTCCTATCTGATGCTGCTTCCTCCTTCTGTAGTTGTCTTTCTGAGGAGTGACCCACCCCTGCACAGCTGCCACAGGAGATGTCTAAAGCTCCCAGCAGGTTTAAGCTGTGGTGCTTAGATATGTTTCACCAGAAGATGAACACAAATACTCTCACGTTGTAGACTGGAACCATAAATTGGGGCTGTTGGTATTATACTGCTTTTTGGGGTATGATGAGGATAACTGATTTAAAAATCATTACATGCTCCAAGGCTCCAACAGCTGAAGCCTAGTAAGTTCTAAACAAAACAGAGTTTCAAAGCTGTGGATCCCATCAGGAGAACCCAAGTTTATGAGGATAAGATTTAGCTGCACATTGAAAATGCAAGAACTGTGCATAAACTGCTTCCCACAGACATTGGGAATGAGTGTTTTTATTTATAAGAGGAATTGTGGGTACCCAAAGTGTCCTCGTTTATATCTGCCAGCCATTACAGGTGACAGCCAGTATTTAATGGACAGGCATGTGGGAATCAGGGTTCACATGTGATACCACTGTGCAGCTGTGAGTGTCTTACTGCTGGCACTGAGTTCTGATACAGACCCCTGAGAAGAAAAATGAGATGAATTTTCCAAGACATGTGCGGCGGGTCCCGCGATCTGCCACTACGGGCGATGTCCCCGGCTAGCTCGAAAAGCGGGGCACGCCGTAGGATAGTGGCCCACCGTTGCCCGATGGGTCAAGGGGCGCAGGCGGGTTCGGAGCTGAACGGCTCCAGGCGAGAATCCAGGGAAGCTGCGAGGCTCGAGGGCAAAGGGGAGAAGGAGAGTCCAGACACCCCGGCAACGTTCAGGAATCAGCGGTTTATTTCCTAAACCCAGGGACCGGAGGGACTGAACCGGAGTAACTGAACCGGGAGCGACTGAACCGGGAGCGAATGGACCCAAGAACAAAGCGTGTAACAGCCTTTAAAGGGGGGTGGTAACAGGTGGCAGAGCCCAGGCACAACCAATAGGAACGGAGCAAGGGGAGGGGACGTGAGATACAACAACTAATGGGGTCACAGCTAGATAACTGGCATAATAACAGACAAATGGGGCGTCGAGGAAGATAGAATTCTCTGGAACAAAGGGAGTGGATCTTGAGGGATTGACAGAGCCTGGGGGCAAGGTTTGAGGGATTGACAGGGAACCCTCTAGAAATAGAGGAGGGGTTTGGGTGATGGATAGGGGTTCAGGGGCAGGATATGACTTTATTAGGGGAGTGGGTAGGTTGAGGGGAGGAGAGGGAAAAACCATTTTATCTTCGGGGGGGGAGTGGGGATGAACCATACAATAATCAGTGAATTTAACATAAAAACAGATGAAACATGCACCCCAACAGGCATGAGTAAATTTTGATTGTGAATTATTCCATTTAGTTGCACAGCTGAAATAGCCATGTGGGGAGGATGTTTTCTGAAACTCCCTCTCACTGGTTTTCTTGACACAAAATAAATATATGTGTAGATTTTTTGAGGCTGGAACAAATTTTGCAGTTGTTTCATTTCTCCACTTTTAATCAAACAATACTTCAATTAAATTTCAGTTGGATTATGTGAGGTAAAATAATATAAAAAAATGCTAAGCTCCAAAATGTAATTAATTTAAGTGAGAAATTTTTATCTTTTCCCAGAGTTATGGAATATTGTTCAGAGTAACTATTCTTCTAGTTCTAAATATTTTAAATTAACAAGGTCAAGAAAAAGCTCCTTTGTCTTTCCATACTGGGGAAATAACTCACACTCCTTCCTCCTTAACACCACCTGTGAGACACCAAATGTCAAAAGTAAAAAGGACATATTTACGCAAATAGAAAACCACAGAAACTGAATTAAAGTAAAATAGAGGTGTTTTAGGAAGCTAGAGAATTTTTTATTCAGCAGTGCTGCCATTTGTAGTTTTTTATCAGTACCTATCCAGTTTCATTTAGTCTGCCTGCAAAGAAAACCTGCAAGACCTGATGCTGTGAGGACCCTGAATATCCCAGCAGGAGTATAAAGCGCTGAGACCAGGAGGATGATCAGCTTGCTGAAAATTCAAGGGCTGTAGCATTTTTACCCCCAGCCTTAGAAAGGGAGACAGAAATAGCAAAAGTGTTCACAAGGTGTGAAAAAATGAAGGTAAACAAAGAGTACCCTCGGCTGAGCACTTCGAAAGGCATAAAAGCAGAAGATTATGAAAAGTAAATATGATACAGTGACTCTGCACAAAGGAAATATTTGACCCAAAGCCAGGAAAAGCATCAAGCTGTGCTCAGGTCTCTGACTGCAGGGGACAGTCACACTGCCCCAGCTCAGCCTCCCTCTGAAATACATCAGCTATAATCCATGTGGGAGTGCGAGCCACTCCCCTTTCCCTGTGCCATGTTAGCCCAGCTCACCCTTCCTTGCAGCCTAAAGTACCAGTCCCAGCCAGACTTTGTGTATTTGAGATAGGGATCTGCAATTAGAGCCCAGGGGAGGGTAAAGTTGGCTCCACAATCAGCCAAAACTTGAGGCTGTCCAAGAACTGTGAGGTCATGGGTTCCATCTGTACAGTGAAGCAGGGGCCAAGCTCCATTCTTTGGCCTCTGGGGAAAGTAACAGAGGGTGG
>VYXC01012018.1:5148-19071 GCA_013397175.1 Platysteira castanea | reverse complement strand
TGCCATCCCAGTTTGGATTCAAAATCCCAGTTTGGATTCAAAATCCCAGTTTGGGTTTGATTTGCAATCCCAGTTTGGATTGGATTTGAAATCCCAGTTTGGATTCCAAACCAGAGTTTGGATTTGCAATCCCAGTTTGGACTCGAACTCCCAGTTTGGACTCGAACTCCCAGTTTGGACTCGAACTCCCAGTTTGGACTCGAACTCCCAGTTTGGACTCGAACTCCCAGTTTGGACTCGAACTCCCAGTTTGGACTCGAAATCCCAGTCTGGATTCGAAGTTCTGCTTCCAAGTTCAGACTTGAACTTCTGATTCTCTGCTTGGAAGCTCTGATTTCAAGTTCTGATTCGAAAATCAAGTTTTGATCGAAATTCAGGTTCAAAGTTGTGATTCCTCTGAAATCCTGCTCCAGCCTGAGCCCGACGAGGACGTGGAGCACTGGGAGCAAACGGGGCTGGGATCCTTCCCAACCATTGTGCTCTGGGAGCTGGGAGTGGGGCTGCTGGGAGAAATCTTCTGTAGTTTCAGCCACAATTCCTTAATTCAGTCGAGTTTTGCCCGGTTCCGAGTTAACAGAACGTTTCTCCTCTCGTTTCTTACAGGTTGCTGCTAAAACTCTGCCTTTTTATAAGGACTACTTCAATGTTCCTTACCCTCTTCCTAAAATTGATCTCATAGCTATTGCAGACTTTGCTGCTGGTAAAGTAACTCGCTTTATTGCTGAAATTGTATTTTATTGCAATTCTTTTTTTAAAAAAAAATAAAACAACCTTTAGGAAGAGGCGTGGATCAATATCAATAAACCTTTGTATTTATTTTATAAAGGTGCCATGGAGAACTGGGGCCTTGTTACTTATAGGTATGCTGTTAAAATCCTGTCTTTCCCCTCTTTGTTCACTAATTCTCAGAATTAATTGGATGAGTTGGAGGCAGCTCTAATTGCTGGGTGGCATCCCAAATCAGACAGAGCCAACACCTGCAGGTTTTTATGGTGGTTTGGATGGTTTTGGTGGTGTCGTTCCAGCTCAAAAAGGCCAAAATCAGCCACTGGCCGAGGGTGTGGGGGTTTTAAAGTTGGCAAAACTTCCTTGGCCCCTTTTTTCCACCCCCTAAAATTCACTGACACAGCTGGGAGAGTTGATTTCACCTCGTAGGTAAATTCAGCAGCCACAGGGTAACGGTGTGGAGATGAGAAAACCAAAAATATTAACTTGCCTTCCTTTTCAGTTTGGTTTTTTTTTCCTTCTTCTGATCAAGCTTTTGCACTTTTGCTTGATGTTTAATACGTTTTCTGTGCTGGTGGTCGGGAGGATTCCCTGCCTTTTGAACAACTTGCAAGCTTTGGGCTTTGGATCCTGAAATAATTGGGATTTCTTCTGCTCAGCTTTGAATTTGGCCTTAAAAAAATCGAAACAAATTCGAGCCCAGGTTTCAGATTTTTTTCTCTGCTTATTGAAATCCGGATGAAATCTGATCTTTTATTCCTTGTGGGGATTAAAAAGAATAAAAAATTATCCTGGATGAGGAGAATTTTTGGGATGGAGCTGTGAATTTTTGCCCCTTTTTGCTGAGTGGAGCTCATGGCCTTGTAGGCACCATCCTTTGGGAGGTTTTTCCCTGGAATTGCAGCATTCCAGAGGTTCCTTGAGAGGTTTTTCCCTGGAACTGCAGCATTCCAGGGGTTCCTTGGGAGGTTTTTCCCTGGAATTGCAGCATTCCAGAGGTTCCTGGCAGCCCCTCCCAGCCCTGCTGAGGGTGGGAGGTGCCTCAGTGGAGAAATCACCTGTTGGAAGAGCCAGAATTCCTTTGGGAATGCTGAGGGATGAGCGCAGAGGGAGTTGAGGTTCCCAGAATTACGTAGGGGAGCATTTGAATAAATAAAAGATAAATTTTCCTCCTCCTGCCTGGGGTTTTGGGGGGTTTTTTTGGCACTTCTTGCGTGCCAGAAAGGAATTCCTGCTCCAGAATTCTCTGGAACTCACCCTGGGAATTTCACCAACACTGAATTCCATACACTGAGTTGCTTTTTTGGGGCTTTCGGGTCGGTTTTTGGGGGGTTTTTCCTCACTTTTTTAGCCTGCTTAGGTAATTTCACCTCCTTTGGGTTGTGGTTTTTATTCCCTGGGGGATGTCCTGACCCTGCTGAGTTCTGCCTTTCTCTCCATCACAGGGAGACCGCGTTGCTCATCGACCCCAAAAATTCCTGCTCCTCGTCCCGCCAGTGGGTGGCTCTGGTGGTGGGACACGAACTGGCCCACCAGTGGTTCGGCAACCTCGTCACCATGGTACCCCAGCCCCTCAAAATCCCATTTTTCTATTCCAATCTGCTTCACATCCTGCCCAAAATGCGTCTTTGGGTACCCCTGTGTGGCAGCATGCTATGTCACAATAATTAATTTGATGTTTAAGTGGTGTTTCGTTAGTGATTTCTTCTTTGGCAGTGCTCTTTGTTCATAAATGTTTTCTGTGTGAGGTAGTTTGGAGTTGTTGGAAGGAGGTCCTGGTTAGAATTTAGCAGTAATTAGCAAAAATTCAGTGTTTTCCTGCGAATCCTTCCTGTCCTGGAGCTGAAAAGTTGCTCATAATGGTAATTTCTGAGTTATTTTGGGTGAATCAGGAGCAACTGCCTGAATGGTTTGAGATTTCACTCATTTGAGTGGGGATAAAAACATCTGTGAGGCAGCAGGGGTGAAATTCGTAAGGAAATTCCATTTATTGCTAAAAACCTGGATTTTCAGAGGTTCTGGCAATAAATTATTTCAGCTTTCTCTGGGAATCAGACCTGGCATTGCTTTTCCCAAAGGAAAAAGGTGCTTGAATCCAAATATTCCACAGGCTCTGGAGTTCCTCGTGTCGTAAAAACCAGGAATGGGGCGAGAAAATCCAGGTTTTGGAGCCCCAAAACCACCTTGGGTCTGGCTTTGGAGCTGTTCAAACTGGGAGAAAAAGAAAATCAAATACTCATTTTAACCGAAACAATTATATTTATATAATTATAATGAACATTATTTCGATCTGCACCGAACAAAGCTTCAAACTCACCCCCGACTGAGCAAAATCCCTCAGAAATTTTGCTCTTCACCCCTGTTTTTCGTGTCCCTGCAGGAATGGTGGACCCACCTGTGGCTGAACGAGGGCTTTGCCTCGTGGATCGAGTACCTGTGCGTGGATCACTGCTTCCCCGAGTACGACATCTGGACCCAGTTCGTGTCTGCTGACTACACACGAGCCCAGGAGCTCGATGCCTTAGACAACAGCCACCCCATCGAGGTGAATCCTGATTTTCCAGCTTTTTTTTTCCCTCCCCTCTCCCTTTTTTTCTGGAATTAAAAAGGGAATTCCGCGGTCGTTGCTGCCCGGAGTGGAATTGCGGTCGAGCTCTGTGGGTTCTGCTCTGCCCGAGGGATTGTGCCCCCCAAAAAAACTCCCTTGGGATTCCTAGAGATCTAATTCCTAGAGAATCTAATGTTTTAGTGGAATAAATGTGGGGAAATGACCTTTTCCAGCAGGGTATTTTAGAGTGGTTTGCTCCCTGAGCGTGTCTTGCTCGCTATCCCTGGATTAAACGATTCCCGCTGGGCTTCGCTGCTTTTGGGAAGCAAAAGTTTGAAGAAAGAACCCCAAATCTATTTTGATTCAACCTCAAAATGTAGATTAAACCATGGTTAACTTCCAAACCAGCCCTGACCCAGCTGTATCTGAGGAATTTTTGCTGTTTGGTAGCAGAGATTCCACTCAGACAATCTAGAGGGGAATTTTTGGGAAGAAAGAATCTTTCAGGTTTTCAGCTCTAAAACTGATATTTTCCCCTCAGATTTTCAACTCTAAAATTGACATTTCCCCTTAGATTTTCAGCACTAAGACAGACATTTTCCCCTCAGATTTTTAACACTAAAACTGATATTTTCCCCTCAGATTTTTAACTCTAAAACTGATATTTTCCCCTCAGATTTTCAGCTCTAAAACTGACATTTCCCCTCAGATTTTCAGCTCTAAAACTGACATTACCCCCTCAGATTTTCAGCTCTAAAACTGATATTTTCCCCTCAGATTTTCAGCTCTAAAACTGGTATTTCCCCCTCACATTTTCAGCTCTAAAACTGACATTTCCCCTCAGATTTTCAACTCTAAAATGCTGCCACGAGCAAAACCCAATCTTCTGGCAGCCCAAATCCTTCTCACTGGGGGATTTTCTGTTCCCCACAGGTCAGTGTGGGCCACCCCTCCGAGGTGGACGAAATATTCGATGCCATTTCCTACAGCAAGGGAGCCTCTGTGATCCGGATGCTGCACGACTACATCGGGGATGAGGTAAAGGGATGGGGCTGGAAAAGGCAGCTGGAGATTTTTCAGGGAGTTTTTTTATAGCTAAAATTACTGGGATTTAAAAAAAAAATGAAGTTTGTCCTGTATTTTAAAAATTTCCCCGCTTTGAGCTCTGTTTGAACTTACCTGGGAAAAACGAAATAGTGGGAAATACGGAAGGAATTACTGATTTTAAAGATTCCTTGCCTGGTTCCTGGGGATAAATGCAGAGCAGAGGGAGGATGGAAGAGCTCTCTGCCATTCCCACTTGTGTTTTCCCAGGATTTCCGGAAAGGAATGAACCTGTACCTGACCAAGTTCCAGCAGAGGAATGCTGCCACAGGTAACTGGGTCACTGGGGTGGGCACAGAAGTCATTTCTGCACTCAAAACTGCTGGTTTTCCACCTGAGATAACTGAAATGCCAGGAAAAAATTGAAATTCCAGGAAATTCCTGGCTTGTTTCCAGTTTCATGCTCTGCACAGCCAGGATTTGGCATCCCTGAGGGTTTTGGAGGGTGTGGCTGAGGGGGTCTGGAAGGGCTGAGTTACCGCTGACCACATCTATAATTTAGAAATATTCTTTGCTTTGCCAAGAGAGCCTTTTGCAGTATTGATCCTGTGATTAAACGGGTCAAAGTCTGATATCCCGCAGCATTTTTTTGGCTTAAACCTTTTTTTTTGTGTATCAAGCACAAATGTGGAAGTGGGGACATCAAAGCTCAATCAGCCAAATCCAATCCTGTGGTGTTTGGTCAGCGATTTTTGACATAACACATAAAAAACCCTATTTTTTTTAGCTTAAGGGAAAGGGAAAGGTTGTCCTCTTTGAATATTTAATGTGAATTTTTATGATTCTGTATCACAATGTGTATTGATTGGGGGTTTATGGGGGGTTTTTTCTCCCCTCTCTCCTCCCTGAGGAGGTTTAAACTATTTCCATTTTTTTTTGCCTGTCATCCGTTAAATTTCAATAAAAACACAAAAGCACAAAAAAGTGGAGTGAGAACCCAACCTCCCCTATCCTGTCCTTAATAAAACCTGACACATCAAGACTCCGCCAGTCCTGAGTCAGATCCTTTTCTCCCGCAGAGGATCTCTGGGAAAGCCTGGAAAAAGCCAGCGGCAAACCCATTGCTGCTGTGATGAACACGTGGACCAAACAAATGGGATTTCCACTCATTTATGTGGAGGCCGAGCAGGTAAAAATGGAATCGTGCCTTAATTTCGGGTGAAATTTAACAATATTCAAGCATTCCCTTGGATCGGGGGTGGCTCAGCGTGAGGGCCGCTCTGGTTCTGAGGGGAGGGAGCTGCAAATCCCGGTGGATTCGGATTCATCCCGGAAAATCCCTGGATCCCTGGAGTTTGCTGACTTTGCTCAGTGTGGGAAATGTTTCCAGGGGGGCAGGGAGGCTCTGCTGGAGCTCCCGTTCCACTCCAATTATGCTTATTCCACAAGATTGCAGGCTGAGGGAGGATCACGGCCTGCGAGCCGGAGCCGGGCGGCAAATCCAGGGCACGGGTGTTAAAACAGGGACGGGGATTTGTGCTCTGGGATAATTCCTGCGGCAGGGCCCTTTTCTGAGGGAAAAACCAACTTATTCCATCAAACAGAGGGCAGTGACACGCAGGGACTGGAATGAAATGTGCTAATGGTCGCCTTTTTTCTTTTTCTTGCCTTTTTTTCTTTTTTTAAAAAATTTTTTCCCTCAGCAAGAAGATGACAAAGTGTTGAAGTTGGTCCAGAAGAAATTCTGTGCCAGTGGACCATATACTGGTAAGAGGAGAGCTGGAATGGGGCACAGAACCTCGGAATATCCCAGTTTTGAAGGAATATTGTTGGGTTTTGTTGCTTTTTATCCAAAAGTGGCAGTTCTGGGAGCTGAAACAGCCCCGGGCCTGGATCCGGGTGGGAAAACCTAAGGAAGTCCAAGGTTGGGGCTCTCCCACACGTGGTTTCACATCCTGGTGTGGAAAACAACATTTCTTGGCTCAGAATTCCTTCAGAAATGTCCATTCTAGGGCCAGGGCCCTCTGAGGGGCTGGGGAGCAGCTGGTTTGTGGTGAGGCTAAAATAAATGAAATAAAAATGCCTCAGGTGGGAGCCACCGCTGATTCCAGCACTGATTCCACTCACCTTCCGTGCTTATCTAAATTAAAATGTTTGGCTTGGAGGGCGATTTAAAGATTTGGAGGGTTTTAACTCTAAAACTGGCATTTTTCCTCAGATTTTTAACTCTAAAGCTGTCATTTTCCCTCAGATCTTAAGGATGATTTAAAGGTTTTGGGGTTTTAACTCTAAAACTGGCATTTTTCCTCAGATTTTTACCTCTAAAACTGACAATTTCCCTCAGATTTTCAACTCTAAAACTGACATTTTCCTTCAGATTAAAACTGTCATTTTCCCTCAGATTTTAAAGCTGATTTAAAGGTTCTTGGGGTTTCAACTCTAAAACTGCCATTTCCCTTCAAATTTTTACCTCTAAAACTGACATTTTCCTTCAGATTAAAACTGTCATTTTCCCTCAGATTTTAAAGCTGATTTAAAGGTTCTTGGGGTTTCAACTCTAAAACTGCCATTTCCCTTCAAATTTTTCCCTCTAAAACTGACATTTCCCTTCAGAAAATGCCTTTTTTTTTTTTCCAATTTCATTTTCAAAGCCAAACCTGCATTTTGAGCACCCCTCTCTCAGTGTTTTCCACACAATTTCCCCCCTGATTCCTTGTGTTCCCTCTTTTCCAGGGGAGGATTTCCCCATGTGGATGGTGCCCATAAGTATTTGCACGAGCGAGGACCCCACCTGTGCCAAAATGCAGATTTTGATGGACAAACCGGAGCTCACCGTGGTGTTGAAGGACACCAAACCAGAGCAGTGGGTCAAGGTGAGTCTTGAAAATTTCATTTTTCTCTTCCCTTTTTTATTTCCTTTTCCCCTTGGAATCTGGTTTCCTCTGAAGGGGTTTTGGCTCCTGTTTCTCTCCTTTCCTTCCCATTTTCCTGCAAGGTCAATCGGAATTTTTTAGGAATTCAAGCCTGGAAAAAGCTGAAATTAAAGGCAGGATTTGAGTTGAGATTTGGTGGCTTTTTAGTCATTGTTATCCTTATTATTGTAATTATTGTTATCATGGTTATTGTTACTATTTTATTTTATTATTTCATTATCATCATCATCATCTTAATAATTATTACCATTATCATTATTGTTGTATATTTTATACATGTATTACATATATTGTCTCTTATAACATATTTATATTTAAATTCTTACCTATATATATGTTATTATATGTCTATATATCATATTATTTTCATTTAATATAAACACATGCTATATACTTATAATTTTTCAAATTACATTTTTCTATTTTATCTAGTTTTATATGTTAATATATAATTTAATATATGGTTTTTCTACATAGAGTTTTTCTACATATGCTTTTTAGATATAAAATACATATAGAGAGATTTTAGATAGATATGTATAAATACTAAGATGTATTTTAGATAAATAACTATAAATACAAATATATGTTTTAGATAAATACCTATAAATATAAAGCTATCTCTTAGATAAATATGTATAAAAACAAATGTTTTAGATAAACGAGTGTGTCTATAAAGATGAATTTTAGATAAATAAGCATAAATATAAAGGTATATTTTAAATAAATATGAAGATGTATTTTAGATAATTATGTATAAAAACAAATATGCATTTTAGATAAATTTGTATAAATACAAAGACACATTTTAGATACATATCTTTTCTATAACTACGTACATAAATTACATTTTATTTAAATACACACATAAATCACATTTCATTTAAATATAAAATACAAAATAAACTTTATTGAAATATGCACAAACACAGAATGTCTTTTAGATAAAAACACATACAGAATCATGTCTTATTTGCTCCTAACTTTTAATTTTCTGCTGTTTTGGGTGCTCGCAGCTGAACCTGGGCACGGTGGGGTTTTACCGCACCCAGTACAGCCCGGCCATGCTCGAGAGCCTCATCCCGGCCATCAAGGACCTGTCCCTGCCCCCCGTGGACAGGCTGGGGCTGCAGAACGACCTCTTCTCCCTGGTGAGCCCCCAAATGGGGCTGGAACTGGGGTTTGGGGCAGAATCCTTCGGGATTGGGGCAGGGCACGAGCCCCAGGCACCTCCTGGGATTCTCAGTGCCAGGGATTGGGGCAAAATCCTTTGGGATCGGGGCAGGGCACGAACCCCAGGCACCTCCTGGGATTCTCAGTGCCAGGGATTGGGGTAGAATCCTTCGGGATTGGGGCAGGATCCTTCGGGACTGGGGCAAGGCACAAACCCCAGGCACATCCTGGGATTCTCAGTGCCAGGGATTGGGGCAAAATCCTTTGGGATCGGGGCAGGGCACAAACCCCAGGCACCTTCTGGGATTCTCAGCACCAGGGATTGGGACTGGGCTTGGGGTTTGGGGCAAAATTTTGTGATGTTTTGTTTGGAAAACTTTTTTTTTTTGGAAATTGTGATTTAATCCTTGGGAGCAGAGCTCAGGTGTGACAACCCCACAGCAGAGAAAACAGAATTTATAGCTCAGGGTAACCCCGACAGGGGGGAAATAATAAAATAATGACGAGCTACTAAAAAATGGGATGAATCCCTGAATCCCTGTGTCTCCCTCTTCCCCAGGCCCGAGCTGGAATCATCAGCACCGTGGAGGTCCTAAAAGTCATGGAAGCTTTTGTGAACGAGCCCAACTACACCGTGTGGAGCGACCTGAGCTGCAACCTGGGCATCCTGTCCACCCTCCTGTCCCACACAGACTTCTATGAGGACATCCAGGTGTTCGTCAGAGACGTCTTCTCCCCCATCGGGGAGAGGCTGGGATGGGACCCCAAACCTGGAGAGGGTAGGAAAGTTCTGCTGGGAAAAATCCAGCTGTGGGCTTGGGAATCTGGTGTGTTGATAAATCATCAGGGATTTGGGGGAAAACTGCTGGAAAAAATCCAGATGTGGGCTTGGGAATCTGGTGTGTTGATAAATCATCAGGGATTTGGGGGAAAACTGCTGGAAAAAATCCAGATGTGGGCTTGGGAATCTGGTGTGTTGATAAATCATCAGGGATTTGGGGGAAAACTGCTGGGAAAAAAATCCGGATGTGGGGTTGGGAATCTTGAGTGTCATGGAGCAATCCATGATTTAGGGGAAAACTGGGAGATTCTGGAAATCTTGTGTGCCAAGGAGCCATCAAGAAGTTGGGAAAGTAGGGAGAGAAGGAAGGAAAATGAGGCAGAAAGAGACATTCGGGGGTGGTTTTGTACTTAAAACTTCCGGGAAATCCAGCTGTGGGTTTGGGAATCTGGAGCGGCAATAAATGATCAGGGATTTGGGGGAAAACTTCTGGGAAGTTTTGGGAATCTTGTGTGTCAATAAGGAATTAATGATTTGGGGAAAAAGTTCTGGGGAATCCAGCTGTGGGTTTGGGAATTTGGTGTGTCAATAAATCACCGGGGATTTGGGAAAGTGGGGAAAGAAGGGAGAAAAATGAGGCTGAAAGAGGCACTCGGGGGTGGTTTTGTACTTAAAAACAGGCAAAAATCCCCCAAAACAGCCAGTTAGGAGTTAAAATGAGAAAACTTTTCCCTACCTGGTCACTGGTAAAAATTCCCTGCTTAATTTTCCATCTGCTGGAGGGCAGGAAAATTCTTGGATTGCAAGAAATCCGTGTGTGTGTGTGTGTTTAGCTGCCCTGGTCAGTCCAAATGGTTAAAATTACTGATTTAGCTCAGGTTTCAGCCCTGCCTGTTGTGTTTGGGGCTGAAATCCTCTTATCCTGACCCTCTTGCTGTGAAAAATAATCAACATATTCCCTAAAAAAAGAGGGACAGAAGGCCTGGACTCCTTGGATATCCTCAGAGATTGTCACACCCCTCTGCCCTGCTCACTCTGAGTTCAACAAAGCTTCAGGGCCAGGTTTTATCTCCCAAATAATCCCGTTTTTCCATTCCTGCTCCCTCCTAGGCCACCTTGATGCCCTCCTGAGGGGTCTGGTCTTGGGAAAACTGGGAAAAGCCGGGCACAAGGCGACACTGGAAGAGGCCCGGCGCCGGTTCAAGGACCACGTGGAAGGAAAGCACATCCTGTCTGCTGACCTGAGGAGTCCTGTAGGTCCTGGAGAGGGGTTTGGGGGTCCCCAAAATCTGTCCCCACCCTCTTGGTGTATTCCAAAGGGTGGGGAAGGAGAGGGAAGCAGGGTGGGTGAGAGCAGCTGGGCTTGGAAGTGGTGGGAGATGGGAGCAGCGAGGATGGGGATCCCTCTTGTTGGCATCCTGGGGGTTTCCTAGTCCTGGAATTGCCAAAATTACCCCAAAACTGAGGAAAACAGAAAGGAGTTGAAGCACCTCTACACTCCAGAGTTAAAACACCAGAAGGAGCAGTGCTGGTGCTTCCAGATGTCAGAATTCCAACCCAATTCCATACAAATCGCCGCATTTCCAAAAGCCTGGGGGTTTTTTTGGAAGTCATTCCCTGTTTCCTCCTAGGTCTACGTGACTGTGCTGAAGCACGGGGACAGCTCCACTCTGGACACCATGCTGAAGGTGGGTGCCCACTGCCACCTCCCCAAAAATCCCACATTTCCCCCTAAAAACCCCTCTGGGCTGCAGTTTATCCACCCCAATCCCAGCTCCTGGTGGGAAATTGCCACCTAGTGGAGTGTCCCAGCTCTCCCTTGGGAATTCCTCCCTCCTGCAGGCCCCGTCCTGCTTGACCTTTGTGTAAACTGCTGAAAATCAGTTTATTCCTGATGCCATTCCTCGGGAGGAGCCCGCGGTGGGGATTAACGGAGGTTAATTTGTCCCTGGTTGGGTTTGATGAGTAATTAGCAGCTCGGGCACTCGGAGAGGGCTCGTTAGGTGAGGAGTCAGCCTTTATTAATTGCAGTTTTCACGTTCTCCCTCCCGCAGCTGCACAAGCAGGCGGACATGCAGGAGGAGAAGAACCGGATCGAGCGCGTCCTCGGAGCCATCTCCCAGCCAGAGCTGATCCAAAAAGTTCTCACCTTTGCACTTTCAGTGAGTTCCCGGGGAAAACTGCCCCCTTTTTTGGGGAATTTTGGGGAATTTTGGGTTATTCCCTCGGGAATAACCCCCTGGGAGCGGCAGCTGCGCTCGGAGCACTCGGGGGTGAGCGTGGCTGAAACTGGAGGAATTCTCTTTGTGGGTCAAGCTTCGAGTTGTGTTTTCAGATTTTGGGGGAAATTCCGAATTAAGAAAAATCTGAGTGAGGTGGATTCAAGTTAAGAAACATCTTGAGTGAGTTGAATCCAAATTTTAAAAATCTTGAGTGAGGTGGATCCAAATTAACAAAAATCTTGAGTGATGTGGATCCAGATTAAGAAAAATCTGAGTGAGTTGGATCCAAATTAGGAAAAATCTGAGTGAGGTGGATCCAAATTAACAAAAATCTGAGAGAGTTGGATCCAAATTTAAAAAATCTTGAGTGAGGTGGATCCAAATTAAGAAAAATTTTGAGTGAGTTGGATCCAAATTAACAAAAATCTGAGAGAGTTGGTTTGGAGTAACAAAAATCTGAGTAAAATCTGAGTAAAAAAAAAAAAATCTGGGTCTAGATTAAGAAAAATCTGAGTGAGCTGGTTCCAGATTAACAAAAATCTTAAATGAGCTGGTTCCAAATTAAGAAAAGCCTTGAGTGAATTGCTTCCAAATTAAGAAAAATCTTGAGTGAGTTTGTTCCAGATTAACAAAAATCTGAGTGAGGTGGTTCCAAATCACCAAAATCTGAGCGAGGTGGTTCCAAATTATGAAGAAATCTGAACGAACTGGTCCCAAATTAAGAAAAATCTGCTTGGTCTGGTGTGAGGCCCCTGCTGTAGGGATTTTCCGTGTTCCCAGCAGTGATTTCCTGGTGCTGTGGAAGTTCCTCCTGATTTTCCTGGCAGTGCTGTGCTTCTGGCACCAATCCCCAGGAAGCCAAAATGCAGTTGGACCTCTCAATTTGCCCAAGAGCCAAAACGATCTCTCTAAATCTTCCCAGCTTTTAGTAAAAATCAGATTTCCGTGGGTGCAACCTGAGAATAACTCAGGGAATTTGCTTTTCCTTCAGTCTTTGAGTTGTACATTAAATTTTTTTGGGGGGGAAAAAGCTTAAATTGACAGATTGGCCGTAGAAACGCCTAAAACCCAAAACCGAGGTGCTGGAATTGTTGGGAAAATGTGGAATATTCCCTCCCCAGGAAGAGGTACGTCCCCAGGACACGGTGTCAGTGATTGGAGGAGTGGCTGGAGGCAGCAAGCAGGGCAGGAAAGCTGCTTGGAAATTCGTAAGGGACAACTGGGAGGAGCTTTACAATCGATACCAAGGTGGATTCTTAATATCCAGGTTAATAAAGGTACGTGGGGCCCTGGGGAAAAGCCCTCCCCACACACCCAGGCCGATCCAGGCTGCTGGGAATGTTGGATTTCACCTTTAATGTTGTTTTTTTCCCATTTCAGCTCACGGTGGATGGATTTGCGAACGATAAAATGGCTGCGGAAGTGAAGGTAAGAAGCTTTAATTAAAGAATTGGTTGATTTGTCACTGATAAACTTGGGCTGCTCTGCCTGGAAGAGCCGAATCCCCGTGGATTTTGTTGTTGGGCCCGTTCTGTCCCCGAACTGCCCCGCTTTAGGTTGGGTAAAACTTCACTGAAATGCTTTAAATCAGCCTTTTCGAAGCCATCTGGAATTTCCAGTGATTTCTGCTTCATGAATTGAAACTTTGATAAAACCCAGCAGAGTTTTGGCAGCAGTTTGGAGCCTCCCCAAAAAAAGACAACTTTGAAATATTCAGAATCATCCCGACTTCCATCACTGGGAGAGCTCTGAGAGGGGCTGTGGACTCTGTTATTTATTTCTTCCCCACGTTTTTCTAAGAACATCTCCTTGGAAGAAGAAGAAACTTTAAAAATACGGCTGCTAATTATCATTTTCTGCTAGGAAAACACTCAGAAGGAATTTTAATTCCAGAAGTCAGTGGAGCCCTGAGCTGGCTCTGTCCTTTTCACCATTTAGCGACTCTTCTTAGAAAAGATTTAACAGCAGAAATGATTTTACAGAGAAATTTTGCGTTACAATTTATATTTTATTTGCCTAAAAACCACTTTGTGAAACACCAAGCGGCAAAACCCGCCCCAATTAAATCCCAGCTCCTTCCCAGGAGAATTCCTGAGCTTTCAGGGGAGGATTTCCCACGTCTGAGCCTGCGGGTCACCTTGCAGGGTGTGAGTGACAGCAAATCCCGGGAAAAGCTGCTCGGAGGGAGGCAGGGACAGCTCCGGCCGGAGCCAGCTCCGTGTGCCCTGGGAAATGCCGAGTCAGTGTCCGGCCAAACTGGGGCTTGGACGTCACTGTCCAGCCAAAGTGGGGCCTGGGGGTCACCGTCCGGCCAAACTGGGGCGTGGGGGTCACTCTCTGGCCCAGCTGGGGCCTGGAGGTCACTGTCTGGCCAAACTGGGGCCTGGGGGTTACTCTCTGGCCAAACTGGGGCCTGGGGGTCACCTTCCGGCCAAACTGGGGCCTGGGGGTCACCATCCGGCCAAACTGGGGCCTGGGGGTCACCGTCCGGCCAAA
>VYXC01012015.1:708-106623 GCA_013397175.1 Platysteira castanea | reverse complement strand
ATAAAATAAAATATAATAAGAAGAATAACAACAATAATATTTATAATACTAACAATAGTAGTAATAATTGTAATTAAAAAGGGGTAAACAGAAAGAGAAAGAAAAATAAAACCTAATAGAAACAAGTGATGCACAGTGCAGTTGTTCACCACCCGCTGACTTATGCCAGCCCATCCCCAGCAGCCATTGGTGCCTCCCGGCCAACTCCCCCCAGTTTATACACTGAGCGTGATGCTCTGTGGTATGGAATATTTCTCTGGCCAGTTCAGGTCAGCTCTCCTGGCCTTGCTCCCCCCCAGCTTCTTGTGCCCCTTCTCACCGGCAGATGATGAAGCACTGCAAAGTCCTTGATTTTGGATAATCACTGCTCAGCAACAACAAACACACCAATGTTTTGTTAACAGTATTCACATAAATCCAAAACACAACACTGCACTGGCTACTAAGAAGAAAATTAACTCTATTGCAGACAAAACCAGGACACTAGGATAGAGGTAATTATTACTCTAATAAATTTTATTATGGTAAAATATATTGGCCACATTTATGGATTCATGACTTCACTGTGATAGGAAATGTAGAAAGTACAAAAAAGTGTTCTCTACTAAAAGATAAACCAGCCAGACATAAACAACTATGACGAACAATAAACAATAGACAAAGTATTTTTAAATTTTTATAATTTATAAAAATTATGTAAATAAAAATTTATCATTAAGGGAAGAAAAAATGTTCCTTTATTTGCCTATTTATCTGCCTTTCATAATACAAATTAGTTCAGGGCTAATGAATCAATAGTGTATACACTATATTTCAGATTCTGGAAGGTGTTAATTCTAAATATAAGTACAGTATTTGTGTTTCCTTTCTCTGTTTTTTACATTTTCAAAGAGGAGACTTAAGCACTCTCCTGAACTCCTTGTCACCCTTTGTTGGCACTCCCTGAAAACATCTGTATGTTGACCCGCTTTCCTTACAGCTCCTCAATGACTCTGCAGATTTACAGAGGTAGAGGGTTGCTGTCATGCAGCCTTGAACTACATCAGTGCTTCTCTGTGGTGTGTCTATTTCTGGTTTTGCATAGTAATTTCTTTGAGGAAAAAAAAAAGTGACCTTTTTCACATCATGTCAGTCTGATGATCCATGAAGGATTAAAAACCTTTCTGGTAATAAATAATAACAGCAGCAATGATAATAAGCATGATACATTCTGAAGTGTTTGAATCTTGCCCTTATTTTGTCACCCAGAAGTCATATGGTAATGTAATTTTTGAAGGTTCAAGATATATGCTTTTCCCATTATCAATGGTGAGATTAAGTTTCTGTCATGGTAGAAATCTTTTTTTCTGAGCTTCCTTTCACCCTTTTTCTAGTGAATGATTTCAATATTAAAAGTTACTCTCAGGTCAAATGAGTGACTCTACTAATATAGCTCTGTCTACTTAATCTGGTATTCCTAGAAAATAAGTATATGCCCATATAAAATAATCTATTAATTTTCTTGGACATTTGGATATTCTGTAAGTATTGTATTTAATTCATCCAATGTAAAAGTTCCCTATACAATCAGACATGATATCTTTTCAATACTCACTTTTCATTCTTCTATAGCTTGTATTTGTGGGCTATTAAACAGAACATTTATATTTTCCATTGTTTAGGGTGTACAGTCAAGCCATGTTTTTGATTTAGGTTATAATGGGATTTTGAAACACATGTTTTAATGGCATTCTTTACCCTGTAAATCTTACCTTTTTTAAAGAGCTACAATTCCAGCTCAAGGTCTATTTCTTAGTCCTCTCTTTCAAATCCAAGGAGAGGAAGGCTACCCTCTCTTAGTGACAATGCAATAAATAAGTTTGTCCTTGGCCTGACAGAAGACTCTTACCTTGTGTAGAGCTATTTTTACCTTATTGGAAAGAATATTGCCTCCTTTATACTTGTCTTTAGGTATCTTCAGGATACGTCTTTAAACATTTTAATACATATCATATTATATCCATTTTAAACTCCATAATAAATTTGCATATAAAATAGTTTAAACTTACAGAACTGAGCTGGCAGAGGACATTGTTCTGCGCCAATCTAATTTCTACTTTAAAGCTAAATTGAGCGGTTTAAGTCACTGATAATGAAGAACAGAGCCTTCTACAGCTTCCATGCTAGGTTACCAAGCAGTAATTGCCTACAATAAAAACAAGATCTTTTTTTCATCTTTAATTTGATCCTAATTTCATAGCAGTTATCCGTGGACTGTTTTCTGGGTCACAAAAACCTGCGCCTTTCCTGTTGCCCCAATTAGCTGCAGCAAACTGATGAACAGTGAATGTATGATCCCTCCTTCACATACCTAAAATGCAAATTGCAGTAAAGGTGAATTGGAGGGCCATTAAGTGACAAAAAATGCTTCAACTTTTGTACAAGTCCTTCTGTCAATAGCAGAACATTTCCCCTTTTATTTAGATGTTTATTTTGTTGCTAGGCCTTGTTGCTAGACAAAGCTTTTTGATTGCTTCAACCATCTTGAGATTTTTCTTATTTATTTCCCTTTACTCATTTCACTTTCTACAGAAGTGTTTCCTTTTCTGTTGAGTCTTATTTAAACTGATACTCTTGTGGTGGTAAGTGTCACTCTACTACAATGCATATGAATACACAGGCACGTGCACTGAGAGAAACACATGCTTTAGTTCATTTTCAAAGAATGGGAATAGCCAGAGACAGCTGCACTACCTGGCAGCTGCTTTGGATCAGATATCTAATTGATTTTTCCAAGTTTATAACTTTTCTCAAAGATCAAATACTACACTGAGCTAATGTAAATACACTTACTGTATAAGTGGAACATCCAGAAAACACTACACCAAACCCACTGGATTTAATGTCTGGCATCTTCAGGAGCTCTGGAACTTCCCTGCTATTTCCCTTTCCCTTTCCAGAGACCACTGTGTGTCACAGGTTGTAAACTAGTGACACTATATTAAGTGTTTTAGTTGAATAATTTCTTAGCAGTAAAGGAAATTGTGTTACTCCTGCCACATGCACTCTATCTAAACATGCTTTGTACATCTTGCATATATATCATTAATGGTAAGTTATATTAGGCATGGTGGCTGGTGCTTAACTACATTTTTTCAAAGTGGTCAAGGCTGTTTCCTATGTTAAACAGTATGGGAGTTATGTAGCTAAACCCCAGGAACTGCTTTGAAAATAACATTGTAGGTGTTATCATCTTTGCCACTAGCACTGAGATAAGAGTAAATTAATCTTTAAGGGCAAAAGATGAACACCTATGAAGCACAAGAAGATATTCTCTTATCAATCAACTATATGCATCATAATAAGATGAAGGACAGACTCAGTCTGTGTGGGGCATTCTGACATGCCACACGTGTTACAGATTTATACTGCAGCAAGAATACGGAACTGATGGCCAGTGCTGCTGTGTCAGAGGTTAAAGTTTCCACCTCCAAAGCTGGATTCTGTCCATCTTTTCTTTTATTATCTACCTCTTTAGAGTTTTAAAGTGAAATGAAAGGGGTTTGAATAAATTTTTAGTAGCTGTCATTTTTGTCATTTTGATATGAAATGGCTGAGATTTACAAGAAATTAATTAAATTTTCCTTTAGTTTGATTTTCCATATTGGGCTTATTACTTTAATGTAGAGGAACTGCAAGCATGATCCTTCACCTTTCCTTCCTTTTAAGCTTTTCTACATTTATTTGTTTTACAGCTAAATCCCTTCTTTTGTACCTGCTAATCCTTTTTCCACTGTATGTTAACAAGAAATCCAGTTCAGAACCAAGATAGCCAAGAAGAGCTGAAATTCAAAGCTCTTTGATACTTTCCTCTTTTCTTTTGAAAATAATTATGTTGAACAAATAGAAACTTGAGTCATACATAGTACTTTTATTTTAAGATAAGAAAGAATATCTTTCTTTTTCATTTGGTTAAAAAAAAAGTGCATTTGTCCATCATAATATGCATTCAAAGCAGGAAATGGAAAAAAGGTATCTGAAGGTTGCTATAACTAATTGGAAAATAACATTTAATCACCTGAGGACTTAACTAAGAAATGTGTCCATTACAATATGTTCTCCCATCCAAACCAACATTTCATGCAGGGATATACCAGTCCACTATTTTCTGGACACAAAATAATAATTTTTTTTGGCAGAATATACTGTCAGGTAACATGCATTAGGAGACACTTTTAAGAGAAATTACACCAGAATGTATTATAACCCATGGTGTGCTTATTTTAAAATGCAGTATAATTTTTTAATTTTTAATTATCTGTTGACTAGCAAAATTTTGCATAGTTTTGTAATGTAACTCTTTTTTTTAAAACTTCTACTGGACCTCACACAACTTTTCTCCATTCAAATATGATACTGTTGAAATCAAAGCACTAAATTATTTTGGTCAAAAACAGCACAAATTTAGATGCATTTAAATTTTAGATTTCTACCCATGCCCAAAACATATTTTAGAAATTTGAAAAAAAAATCAACTCCAGTTACTTTTGAAAATCATTGAACTTCAGTTTTATCCTAGTAGGTCTGGAGGAAGATGTGGAATTTCAGCATCTGACAGAGAAGTGCCAAATGAGTGCAGTTAAGATCAGAATAATTCTGCTCCACCTGCTCAAACTGCTTGGTGGTGTCTGGCTCATCCCAGCACCTTGGGCTGTATGCAGAAATTAGGAGGTACGGCTACAGGTCACTGAATGTGAATGAGAGAAGCTCCCACTGGCCCAGTCTATTCCTACTTCCAATCCTCATTTAGTGGTTGCTGAAGGTTCCGTGTCCTTTTCAAAGAGATCTTGTTGCTGCTCTCCACCTTGATCCATATCAGATAGAAATGTCTCTAGAAAACTCCTGAGAGAACAGAGGCCTTAAATGCCATCACTGGCTCTGATGCATGGGTGAAAACACCAGTCTGTTGGAAGAACTGAACTCTCAAATATCTTTGCTACAGATACACTTGCTGGGGCATAACTATCCCCCCCAAATGTGAATCCATGTTCTGTGTGGTGTGTGGTAAATCGAACAATAGGATCTTCTGGTTGAGAGGCTTTAAATAACCACAATGAGACGTTCGTAGCTGTGTCCTACAGCTTCATTCAAAAAATTTTGTTCCAATAGTGAGATGATTCTTATTGCCCTGATAGAGGGAAACTTTTGGAGGGAAAATATATTTACCCACAACTGGTTTGGGCTTATAGCACCAGAGAAATCAGAAAGAAAGTATTTAAAAGAGTAAATGTGCTATAGGGTAGATTTGGGTTTAGAACCAATGTGTTGATTTTCCTCTCTGTTATCACAATGTGCTGTATGCATTGTCCAGGTGGCGTCTGCAACACTATCAGTCTGAATGTAAGCCAAGGTGCTCCCTCCAGTTGTATTTCTTCTTTTTCACTGTGTATGAATCCCTTCTACTGAGGAGAAAATCAAGCAGGTTATAGTAAAAAGAAATAAAAGCACTACTGAATTTGTAAATGGCATTATTTATATTGTCTGCTGCTTTTTCATTGATACTGTATGCACTGAAAACATAATAAAGTGCTGATGCAACATAGAGTTTTTTGTAATAGAAATAGGTCTATTTTTCAGGCCCTCCTATTATAGATTAAGGTATGAAAAAAGGAACAATCGACTTTACAAGAGGAAGTAAAATACGAGTCAAAGTGGCCACAAAATTTAAAATCTTTGGTATGTAACTAAAATGCTTTGTTCTTTTGATAGATCTTGGGAATTTTAGTGGTCGGACAAGAAGTGCTGTCTCTGTACGTGAAGGTCAAGGAGTTGTTCTGATGTGCTCCCCTCCACTTCATTCTCCAGGTACAGTAGGCTGCAGCCGCTATTCATGCTGCTCCTTTACAGTGTCCTCATTGGTGGATGCCCAGTATTTTACATACAATATGTATTTGATTGTGGAACTTCAAAGATGAGATATCCACCATTCTTCTGACAGTTTTTGGAGTACCAAAGGACTAATTAAAGCTCATATACTGCAAATGCCAGTGAATAGCAGCAGAGTGTCTGTTACAGCATTGTCTAATTCCTGGTATAGAACTTGAATGTAACAATAGTCTCCATGCCATCAAGGGTGGATACGCTGCCTTGAGGTCACAGAAGATTTCTTGTAGAGTTTAGAAGCCTTCAGAAATTGCTCCAAATTCCAATGTCATGATACTTTTGTTGAATACAAATTTTCTTTGTTTTCAGAAGTAGAGACATGATTTGGTTGCTTCCTTTTTCTGTATAACTTAGTTTCGTAAAACTGCACCATTGCTAAAAGTCAGGATTACCATAAATTCTATGAAATGCCTGTGAATTCATTCACATGAAAGCATAGGTATTCCAGAGAGGTTACTTTTTTGCTTTTGAAATTGACAGTCCTGCCAAGTCTGCAGATAGCTGT
The DNA here is from genome assembly GCA_013397175.1 of Platysteira castanea. Taxonomy (NCBI): domain Eukaryota; kingdom Metazoa; phylum Chordata; class Aves; order Passeriformes; genus Platysteira; species Platysteira castanea. The sequence goes on along the minus strand of VYXC01012015.1, from coordinate 100,196 downwards.
GTAGTCTTTATATTTGCATGTCATATAACACCTGGAGACACGATGCTAGACAGAATGTCTTGTTTTTCAGTAGATGCAGTATAGCCTGTCCTTGTCTTCTCTAGGAAATGAGGTCTGTACGGAGGGGATTTTTCTACTCCAAATTTTAGGCCTGAAGAAAAGTCACATTTCACATGGAAGATCTGCAGAAAATAAAGTCTTCTCTGAGTTTCTGTTAGAGAAATGTGTTCAATTTCTATTTATACTGCAAGGATTGTTATTACTGTATTACAGTTATCAATGCTATCTCTCTGCTTTTCTCTCTTCTGAGCAGATTCTCTTGTTGTGCTTGCCTCTACAATCTCTTTCTGAGTCTGACACTGCAGTGAATACGATGCAATTGAGTACATGATGTTAAGGCTTGATAGTGATAGGTAAACTGAGAGGTAAGAGATGTAGGCAGAAAAAGTGAGCAATGGTTTCAGCAGTGCAGCTGAATTTGAATTCCCCAAACAAACTTAGAGTGAAATGACAGATGGACACCAATAGTGAGTGAAATTGTCATACAGCTTTTAACAGTGCTACCATTCCACAAAATACACCTTTATATATCATCAAAATATTTAGAATTTTTTTCCTGAAATTATGCTTCGGAATTTATTTAGTCAGATTTTAACACAGTGTTCTACTGTAACACAGACATTGCCTTTGATGATGAAAAACTAGTATGTTTCGTTTTCAACACCAGGCCAGCAAAACCCCTGCTGTGCAAACTACAGTGCTCAAAACCAGCATTCAGTTGTTTTAATTTATATTGTTTGAGTACCAGTAGACGATTCCAGCAGGAAAATTACTTCCATAAAAATATTTTTATCCTCTGTTGGCATAATTTTTTCACCATAGCTAAGCCAGAAAAGATTCTGCAGTGTGGTGGAGTAATCAATGAAAGCCGAAAAATGGCACTGATATGCAGATGTATACAAAAGCTCATATCAATGGGAAGGGGACTTGGCCTCCCTTCCTTTTGTTCATTGCGTAATGCAGCTCTTCATCCAAAGGGTTGTCAAGCCCTGGAACAGGCTGCTTAGGGAAGTGGTGGAGTCACAATCCCTGGAGGTATTTAAAAGGTGTGTATGTGTGGCTCTTAAGGACACGGTTTAGTGATGGAGCTAGTGCTGGTTTAATGCTTGGACTTAATGACCTTAGAGGCCTTTTCCAACCTAAATGACTCTATGATTCTCTCACATACAGTTTGCTTCCAGCTCCTTACTTGCAAAGTACTGGGGGTCAGTAACTTCTTGTGGGACTGTCATGGGACTGAAAGTGGTATTAATACAACGGCTGGAGTCTCTCTGGAAAGGGGAGAGCTACCTCCACAGGCCTGGTGATGTTTCAAAAATAAATCATTCCAGAAATCTCTGGAAATAAGGTACAAGACATTAATGAAAGTTAACTGCCAGATCAGATTCCATTTGTGAAAAATAATTCTGGACAAAAGCTGAAATTTCAGAGGGAAGTGTGTGAATTCAATCCTGAAATTAAGCAACAAATATGAAACTTCCAGGTAAAAAGCGCTTTTGTCAAGCAGAGGTACTTCAAGGTACTTCCTTGTGTGCAGGAACATCTAAATTTTTTTTAAGCGTTGATTCTGGGTACTTCATTTTAGTTTCTGTGTCTGATTTGCAAAGATGATATTACCTCCTAAATAGCCCTAAGAAATTTTGAATGTTAAAATCATCCAGGAGACAAACTTTCAAGTGGCTACTAAGATATTATAGTGGGTATATCTAAGCTAAAGAATATTCAGAGCATGTTTGCAGCGTGAACATCTCAAGTTAACAAGACTATGAGTTATGGGAGTGTTTTTGATGATAGAGAATTTTTTGTGGATGAACACTGCAAGCTTTGCTATATTGATTTATTCACATTGATCAGCACCTTTAGAAATAATTTTCACTTACTTATCACAGGAGATAAATCCATGATACAATATCAAGCCTAATAATAATCCACAACCTCATAAGCAATTCGTCCTTCAACCGAATCCCATTCCTCAATCTCTCAAGTCAATAACTGCATATGAACATGCCCAAGAACTTCAGATTGAGCCCTTTTAGACAATGGCATTATCAGTGTGGGAAAAGAAAGATGACTTACCGAAAGAACACTGTATTAAGAGAGACATAGTTTTATTAACATGTTTTGAAAAGGAAGATAAAATAAATATTTTTGGTTAAATAGTACCTACATTCCATTCTTACAGAATACAAATTTATAAAAAATCTGAAAGCCTTTACAAAACATTACCAACTGAGAAAAATACTACACTAATTTCTTTTGACAAGATTTTAATCAGAAATGCAGTTTCAGGTGCATATAGACTTGATTTCTGTTTATTTATGCTGTGTTATACTATCAAGAGGCAATGCATTAAACATACAAACACACACAAACTTGTGATGTATATAGATTGTTCATATAAGTTTTCATTAGTTTGTTGTCCAAATATTTTACAGGGAAAATAAGGGGAAATATGGGGTGGTAAGCACACTTGAAATAGATTCTGACTCTGCAGTGCAGATTCAGATGAGAGAATTATCTCTTGAGTTTAATAAATGAGTTTTTTAAGTTATTATTATTTTTGCTGAGAAATAGCTAGGCAGCCAACTGAGGGAGTTTTTTCGGACAGACATTATCCACTCCTTCAAAATGGTGAAGGAAAATATATTCAATGAAAAGATTCTTCTGCCAATTCCTTATGTCAAACAGTCATCAACAGATTCTTGCCTCCTGCTTTTCCTGGACCACTGCTCATAAAAAATGCTGCCTCTAGCTTCCTTGGGAGTCCTGTATCATTTTGATGTGCCTACTCCAGAAGCTTTCCCACTAGCACTGCTTTTGTTGCTAATCCTTAACTTGTCCCTTGTGAAATATATTAAATGTGGATAACTTGATCATTCATAAATGTAACACTTTATCTTTTTTTTCTTACATAAACACAATATTTGATTATTCCCAATTATTTCTTTTCTCCAAGAGGGGTGTCTTAAGCAGTTAACTCTTAAATGTCCTTGCTAAGCAAGAGCTACAATAATTACCAACTGCTTAAATAACAAGCTTTGTTTGATGTTGCCAATTTAAAATGCCTCTACTGTTTTCTTTCCATAAACAGGATTACAGTTTTTCATTGTGGTATTCTAAAGGATGTAAATATAGGGTTTTATTCAGTCATTTAATCATCTTAATTATAAGGTTTGCCATAGCAAGATTAAAAATGAATGGAAGTTTTCATCCAGATTTACATGTTTCCCTCAGAATTAATACTTTCAGCTGAGCTTTTTAAGGCTTTTATTCAAGGCTTTCAGTATGAGCTTAATGGAGAACGACGATTCCCATTGTTAGAATGAGTAGAGCTCTGATGCACACAGGGGGAAGGCAGATGTGTGCTCCATCCTGCCTCAGAGGGATGCTGCCGTCTGGAGGGAGCACTGCTACATAATCTATCCACAGCGTGTAGCATCTGTACAGATGTTAAACTATAACTTTTTTTTTATCTCTTTCTAAAGGGCAAGGCTGATCTTACAAAGTTTGGAAAGTGTGCTGTAAGCTGCATCTTTTATACCTCCACTTTACTGTGATGAAACTGTATTTTTCTTGAGAAATGTTTCATCAAAGACGATCAGTGCCAATGCCATGGGTTCACAGTCCTTCCCATCCATGTCTGGGAAAACATCCATGGCTTGGATGTCTGCGTAGTGTGTTGCTAAACAGGCAGACTGCTAAAATAAAACTCCTCCTACCACGGGCCAGAAATTTTTGTCCTGTTCTTCTATTACCTACACACTTGTCTTAGTCCTCATATTAATTGGAGAAACTCACATGAAGTAAAGTTTTTTTTTTTTTTAAGTTGTTCTGAGCTCCTATTTGTTTGTACTTTGGATGTACACAGAAATCCACTCTGAAAGTAAACACAAAGCCACCACTTCTTATTGTTCAGGGTTTGCAAAAGGAATCTGAAGAATTCATTTGCAGTAAAACTGCAGCTTTGGACTGCATCTTCACTACTGGTAGGAAACCAAGTCCAACTGAAGTGCAATAGAACCTTAGAACTCCCCTCGTTAGAACACTGCACAAATTACTCATAGAAATAACAAGAGAGGCTCTAAATTACCTCATTCTGGTACAGAAATGTTAGCAGACTTATCCAGGCAAATTAGTTATGATAACAAGATTGTTATATTTGGGCTGAACTGCTCTCAGTGTGCTCATAAGCTTGTTTAGAGGCAATCGGCTCAGGTATCTGCATGCAGGACACAGAAAATTCTGTTCTGAAGGGGTCCATGCACCCTCTGGCTCTCTGTTTACTAAGTGGATTTTGGCAATGCAATTCACAGATGTCTGTCTATATGTAGCTGAAGGTCACAAGGTTATCTTAGGGTCGTGGATAAAGTCCCAGGATCTAGACACCCATGTTGTCCATTTCAGTGCACAACATCAGAGAACTTCCATTCTTTATATAGATCTAGCCTTTACCAGCTTCTTCAAAATCACAAGAAACCTTCAAGATCTTTGATTTCTGACACTCCAGCTCTCTCTAGGCTTGAATGGATGCTGCTTCGTCTTGTTAACCTGTCAGTACAGGTGAGATTTCTTCCTGACCATGATTTATACTGTATGAAACAATATTATGTAATAAACAGTAAAGTAACATCCAGGTTCTTCTCTATTATATGGGGTTCTTTTCAAATCTGACTTTTCAAATCAACTTTAGCATAGAAAGCTAAATAATTTTTCTTTCCAGGAGAGGCCAATATGTTGGTGAAAGTGATATTTCTCCTTTTGCCTTGAGATCAAGGAGGACTTTTTTCCTGGTACCTATCAAAACACTGGTCACTCACAGTTTACCAAAAAAGCTGCATAGGTCATGCCTCCAGCCATGACTCTCTCATAAGTTAACAGAACTTATTAATCAGTCAGTACCTTCCTGCAGTTTGTAGAAGCCATTATGTATGAAGCTGGTTATGGCAAGCAAAACATTCACATCTGCTGGAAACAATTGTCATCTCCTAACTGCTAAGCTTGCTGAGAAGGTAGCACTGTCCAAAACTCAATTATGCTGCCTCTTCTACTAGCAAAAGTGAGATTGAGAGGAACACTGCTGGTTGGGGGTTGGGGGTTTTTGTTCTTTTTTTTAATGCTTTTTTTCCTTAAAACTTATATTCCTGTTATAATGGAAGCCAAATCCTAGTAGCCAAATCCTATCACCAACAGTTGATCTGTACTAAGGGGATTTATCTAAAGACTACAAAACAGTCAACTCTGTTTTGTTTTTCTCATAATTGCATACCACAGCTTGTTCTTCACTCATTTTAATTCCTAGTAGGACCATGATGCAGGGTATCAGAAACAAGCCAGTTAAGTAACAGTAGTAGAAAATAATTGCTTACTGCACAGGACAGGAAGGTTAATTTAATAAACCCTTAATACATCACGTATAAAAGACAAGATGACAACTTTCTTATCTCTTCTTTGTATGTTATAAATTATCTACATAAAAAATGTTTTAAAACCTCTGTTTGAGAGCGACCTGTATCAAATGAATGAGTTAGACATCACGAGTTGAAGGGTTCCTGCATTTCCCCATTAGACTTTATTACACCCTTGCCTTCTATGGGTAACTTGAATAAACCTTAAATTTTGCTTTTCAATAATGGGAGAAGAAAAAGCATTAGAAGATAGGTTCAGAGTCCCCGAAACGTTATATTCCTGTCTTAATTCTGGGTTAACTTCATAGGGTCATGTTATCTCTTCACACATCACATTTTTGCTTGGAAGAATGACAAAGATGTTTCACTCTTGCATTGCCTACTTTTACTAGACTGCTTTTGAAACTTTCATGGCTAGTGATGCTAATTCCTATGAGTGTTATCATTAAACAGAATGCCCATGGCCCTTGACATTGCTCAGCATAGGAACCTGTGTTCTTTATTTCTGCAACTGATTGATGACTATGCCTGTAGTTTTCATTATGGAATGAAAAAACACAATTAACTTTTTTTCTTCTATGGTCTTTTCATCACTCAATACATGACCAGTAATTTTGCTGCTGACTTCCCTGAAGCAGTTTTTAAGGTTTCCTTCCTCAATCTTGTTGAAGGCTTTCATCTGAGGATATGAAATTTAAGAGTTTGGGAATTGCAGAATTTTCTGTAGGGTAGAATTTTAACAAGCTATATTTGCCAGAGAGGAGTTACTCCCAGTCTGTTGGCAATGTGTTGTTATTAGATTTTAATTGCATTTTAATGATCTGCATGTGCCCCAGATTCTAGACAATGTCTATATAGTAGGTGTATGTATAAATAAGTCTAGATTCTCTCTCTTTTATTAGTTTGGTTTGGTTGGGCTTGTTGTGCAGTTTTTTGTTGGAGTTTTGGTGGGTTTTTCTGGGTTTTGGATTTTTTTGGTTTGTTGGGGTTTTTTTTAATTTGAAAAGTAATAAATGAACAAAAATGCATTACTGGTCCAACTGTAGTAAATTCTCCCAAGGAACTTGTAATTCAGTATTTAAAAAAGAAACAAACAACAAAAAGCCACAAAATTTTCCAAATATTTCCACTGTTGAAAAATCTTCCCCACACTCTCAAAAATAGTAGAAATTCTTTCAAATAATGCAAGTTATTAAAAACTGCAATTACTAGAAACTGAAAGTTAAATGTCCCTAGACCCACTGGATCACTCTCTAGAGCTATTTGTCCCCTCAGGGACTATGAAAATGTAGTGAGAAGAAGATGGTTGACCTTGCCCAATTAAGGCAGTGCACAAAAATGGATGAAGGGCTCTGCTTAAGAGATGTGGGTTGTAGTTTCACAGTCACACTATTGTCTACAAATATTACCCCAGCTGACAGTTCAGGAGAAACAAAGTGAAAGGAGATACCAAGAAAAGAGGGAGGAAGCATGGGGGATTAATTAATTTTAAAAATGCGTGGGGGGAGTTGGCCCCCAGGCTCATGCACCATTGCCTCTCAGGCACCAGCTGTACATGACTATTTGTCTACAGCTTGACAAATAGGATAACAATGATGAAAAGTTTCTGGAGTGGGAAAGCTCCTCTTCCCTCGAGACAAGTTACTAGCCTGTTACTGATATGTCCCAACAAATTAGACATAACTATCAGGAACCCCTTAGTCTAGGGATTAAACCAGACAGTCTTGTCCTGCCAGGTTTAACAGAAATAGATGCTCATGGTATCACACCCATTTTTCCACAGCTAGTGTTGTAAAGGTACCAATTAAAGTGTTACAAAAATGCTTTCTGTGGCAATGGTTACACAGTCTCTAAAACAGTTTCAGCCCAGGATTCATGGATTTAAGACTGATATAACATACAGCTATTACCATCTCAGAGGTGCAAGGCTCTCCCAGAACTGACCCAGTCATAGTAACCTTCTCATTAGAATCCATTTGCTGTGTAGATCTGATGTTTTACTAAGCTGATGCCTGGAAAAATACCATTTCACAAATATGTCAGTTAGTTAAATGTCAGAAATCCCATTTGTTTAGGGTAGAAAATTCCTAATTAATCCTAACTACCTCTCCATGTCACAGAAAAGAATGGAGTGAGAATACACACGTTAATCAGTGTAACTAAGGAGAAGAAGCCAGAAATACGAGTCTGATCAGACAGCTGAAACAAGAGGAAACAGAAGAAGGAGAAAGAGATGAGAAATTATTCATTTCAAAGGCCCTGGATTCTAGATTTTTCTCTCCATTACCATTGTGATGAAATCTTAAAAGATGTAAAAAACAAAAGGATGAAAATGGGGGAGTTTTCAGAAAATGCAATTCTTCCTACACTAGATATGATTAGCTAAATTCAGTGGTGATTCTGGTAGAGATGACTACTGTAAATGTTAGGAGACCAGTTTTGATTCAGAAGTAGAAGGCTTTGAACAGAACTGATCTGAGTTTTGTCAGATTCCATTAATAAGTTTGCCTATATAATAAAATCAGTTATTCCTTATTTCATAAATATGAAAATGAACTTAGAACCCTATGAGGTGATACAAAGCTTAATGAGACATACATTTTCATAAAGCCTGATTTAATCAGTTCAGGAAGATTGTTCCAAGTAAATTAAGTGCTATGAAAACAATTGTGGTTGGGATATCCAGTTTGCAGTTTTCTTTTTCAAAGGGGAAACAAGGAATTGTTTAGAAATATATGCATATGGATGTATTATGGGTTTCTTTCCTATCCAATACAATTATAACTGGCATGAAGGCAGCTATAGCTTAAGATTAAATGTGTTAAAGGCAATTGCTTGGATTTTTCAAGGAGAAAATGATTGGATAGGTATGACTATAATATCATAGAGTTCAGATGACAATCTGATTACAGCCAGATCTGAAGTCCTGTGCAGCAGCAAATGTACCTTCTACATCCTCTGACAACAAAAGATGTTTTCCAGAGCCATAATAGTGAAAAAGTTTGGTTTTATGACCAAAAATGCCATCTTTTTTAACAATGTAATAATTAATATCACAGTTAATTCTGATGATTTGATTCCCCGCTTCTATCCCCTGTGTTCTCATGCTACGTTTCAATACTGTTAAAATCATTGCTGATGACTTCATTAGCCAGTTGATGCAGTTCCTGTTGTGTTGATCCTACTGCCCCAGAGTGGAGAATCTGCAACCAGAAAATTTCACTTCATTTATTGGTTTATTGAAGCATTAATTTGCATTCTGTTTTCCTCTTTCAATACGTGAGAAAATGTCCTATAGGGGACTGCAGGGAGAAAAAATCAGGAGGAGGAAGGGAGAATGGAAAGAAGGATTTAGGTAATACTGATAAAGAATTTGTCTCAGCTTGGCTTTTCCTGCAGAACCACAAAGTCTTTTAGGAGTTTAGCAAACTAGTTTAAATCCTGAAGAGTTTATTTTCAGCTCTACCAAAAGCAAGAAGAAAGAAGCACTGCCTCTTTTACAGAAGATAACAGTGGATGATCTATAAAGAACATATCAAGGAAAGACTAAAATTGCACTGATTTACAATCCAGGCCTTGTGACTTTACAAAATCCAGACTTTTTGTTGCCTAGAATCGGAAGAAAAACTTTTCAAATAATATTAGAAGTGATAAAATGAAGAGGAGTCTTTTAATTAAATCTTTCAGGTACATAAAATATAGCTATGCACGCACAGAAGATCGAATTTTCACAATTTTCACAATTAGTTAGATGTAAGTCTAACTAATTAGTATATCTAGAAAGTACATCCAATGAGAGAATGGTTCTCCTGGTAACCCAATCCTGTACCTGCCCCACTGGAGTTCTTAGCCCTATATCTTGTTATGCCTCCCAAATGCTGATGCAAAACAGGACATCCTTGTTAGAAATTGTTTTCCTTCAAAGTAAAACCAAACAGAATTCCAAGAATGTGACATAATGTGTGAGAAAAGGTAACTACCGTCCTTAACTGTAAGAAAGTACTAGAAACTATACGGCTAAATATTAAAAACCTAGAAAGCTACAAATATATGAAAAAAGCTAAAAATATTCAGGCATCATATCACAATTTATTCCTATTCCTAAATTAAAATTGATTTTGAAAAACAGTAAGACTTCTGAAAACTGTGTACTTCATCAACACAAGAGAGAGCATTATTTTATTAAGGATATTTTCTTTACAATAAATAAAAAGAACAGGAGAGTTGGACAAATACCTTCTTCTTCCATGAGATACGTATATGTAATGTGACACATCATATGTATACATAATGTTTCGCTTTGACTGCTATTCCTAAGAGTTTGAGGAGGGGATACATAATCCTGCGATACTGGTCTAGGCTAAAAATAAGACAACAGAAGGCTACATATTAGCTCTAAATAACAATTGTGTGACAAGAAGATGGGTGGAAGCAGTTCGCTGGGTTTCCAGTAGTGCATAACAGTGTGCACAGGGACACAACAGTGTAATGTCTGTGTGTAGAAACAGGTAGGAGTTACATTCTCAAACTTGTTACACTTTAAATGATTTAATGTTGCTGATGTTATTTGTGGTGATTTATTTGTACAATGTGGTTGAACAGCAATATCAGCACTCTGGGGCAGTTTGCTAACGTGACTTGCTTCTTCCTCTTCGTCTGCACTTTGAGTTATTTTTTAATTAAGGTGGAAAAAATCATCTGTCACCATCATTCTTAACATGTAAAAATTTTCTTTTGTGGACTATAAAATAGGGTTTATGCTATTCTCTGAAGCATATGTTCACCGGTTACCTTATGTGCAGAAAAATGCATTCCTTGGTACATTTAAGCCCAGAAAATATACGGAGGAGGGCTGAGCACTAGACCTTTAAAATCTGGAGGATTATGAGATTTATACCGGTTTGGGGTTTTTTTCATATTTGAAAATCATATTTAGAGGGAGGATGAGGGAGTAGCTAACTGTATCTGGTGGTTCATCCACAAAGGTCCTAAGGATTCATGGGCTATGATGTTTTGTGTGTGTGTTTTGGCATTTCTTGTAGACGTACATAGAGCTGGTAAGGAAAGGAACAAATATTAGAAATTAAAAGAATTTTGTATTAGTGGAGATATTCATTTGACTATGGCTTGATTCAGGACTACTGGGAAGTCACTTCCTTCCACCTTCTTCAGTTTTCTCAAATAAAAGTGTTGATAATGGTACTGCCCTTGATTTGAGACCTCAGCATAATAAATACTGTAGGACCAAAGAAGCAGGCCCAAGAAAGATTCATCAATCATATTGTGTCATGGCCATGGTGGAATTCACCAAACACTGACCTGCAGATAGACCCGGCAAAAACCTTTTTATTTATATTAAAACACTTAACATCAAGAGAATATAAAGCAGAGAGGCAGTGGGCTGTGTCTTAAATTCACTGTGTGCAGTCATACAAGTGTAACTCTAGAGACTACAAGTACCCAGGTTTTGACAAAACAATTCCTATGACATCAACTGCATATAAAGACTAGTGAATTCTTCTAAAAAAGAGTGTTTTGAAGTATAAAATAGAACTCTAGTTGCCTTTTATTTTCACTTCTATATCCAGCAGCCTGAATTTAAGTCTTGTTAAAGAAATGTTTCTGCTACTATTAATCCTTCTTGGCATTAGGAATCAAGGTGACTGAGATATAAAGGGACAAATTAAAATTGCTTTCTGTCTTTTAAGTACAAAAAAATGAACTGAAACATATATAAAGTCCTTGAGAAACAGATAATGTGATAACTGAAGGACTAGTGAGTATTTGCAGCCAAATTACAGGAATTGTTTGACAGAGTTTCTTCTGCTGAATAAGGAAAATTATGCATTTTGCATCTCTCAGCTGAAGAATAGTTAAGACACAGCAATATTCTACAAATTTGGATGACCATCATCCTAATATTACTTTTGGGTTTTTGTTTTGAGAAATGTCCTAGTTATGCCTTCAAAATGCGTTATCTATTGGTATCATTGTGGTAGCCATAAAATGAAATTTCCATGTAAAGCAGCAGTCGTCTTGGGTGCAGGAGTCTGGGTTCGCTACAGGTGACATAGCTCTGGAGTAGGATTTTTCACTTTACTCACCAGTGCATCAAACTTAGAGAAGAAGTAGAGCATGCTAAAGTAACTATCACCAGTGCCATTAAACTGCAGAGAAAATCAAGTGTCATAGCACCATCAGAGAGCAAGAGAAACATAAAGTGTGAAAGAGAAAAAAGGGAAAAAACCTCTTTAAATTCTGTTGCATGTTTTGCCAGAGAAAATAATTTCCACTTATATTCTACACAGTGATATTTTCCTAGCATTAAACAATATACCCATTATTTTCTAGGGCCACACTTTTCATATGAATATAAGTTAGTTAAGCATTACCACAGAACTCTTGTTCATTCAAATTATTAAGAAACAATCAACTTGTGTTGCTGTAGATTCAACACATTTCCATCATTAAAAGTGTTCTAATAACAATAAGCCATCCATATCAGAGTTTACCAGTGACTTGTTCTGGTCACTGGTAAGATTTGGCCCTTGCCAAATCTTTTATTTCCTGTAGATCAGTGATTATAACTGCATAGATTTGTTTCTAATTCTTAAAATGGTCAGCAGTAGAGGACAAAGAATTCCACATCTGGTCCTCTTGATCACACTTTGCAGTCAGTTTTAATTTCCTGCAATGTATAATAAGTTAATTTTGGGGTTATTCAAATTATTTTAATCAACATATTCTTTTATAAAACATGAATTTGAATTCTAGATACATTACAGAAACTTTTTTCTCTTGACCAAAAAAAGAATGACAAAAATGAGTTAGTTTAGAGTTAGATATGTTTTCTTCCAATATCATTAATTATATCTCACTTTTAAACTGGATATTAATCAAGTCTCAGATCATCCATTGAACTACTTCATCTAGGACTGAAACTGATGAATGATGTGCATCTTCCTGATTACCCTTTCTAATGATAGACCTAAATTAACACTAATTCTTGTCTTTGGAAATTGCTAATCTTAGAATCATTTAGATTGGAAAAGACACTTAAGATTATGGAATCCAGCAACCCTAAGTTCCATGGCTGTATATCCTTTAAATACCTGCAGGGTTTGTGATTCCCCCCACTTCCTTGGAAAGCTTGTTTAATGTTTTTGGTGAAGTTTTTTCTAATATCCAATTCAAACTTCCCCTGGTACAACCTGAGGACATTTCCTCTCATCCTTTCAGTTGTTCCTTGAGAGAAAATGCTCACTTAGCTATAATCTTTCAGATAGTTTTAGAGACGGAGATCTCCCTGAGCCTCTCTTTCTCCTGGCTGAACACCCCCAGCTTCCTCACAGGACTTGTCACAGACCCTTCCCCAGCTCCGCTGCCCTTCTCTGGACACGCTCCAGCCCCTCAATGTCTTTCCTGCAGTGAGGGGCCCAGAACTGAACACGGGATTTGAGGTGTGGCCTCAGCAGTGCCGAGTACAGGGGGACGGTCACTGCCCTGGTCCTGGTGGCTGTAGATGTTCCAGTAGTTTCAAAAGTGATTCTCTAGTATTAATTATTTACATTATTTAACTTCATTGTTCTTTACCACCTAATTTTTTTCTACTTTTCATAGCAAATAACAATATACGATGGCATTTGTATTTAACTGGTGTGTCATAAATCATAGAACGTGAGTTTATATGGAGCATTTAGGAGTTTTCTACATAAGTATTGATTTCCAGTCCTACCTAACAATATATATATATCAATAGCAGAGTTGTTAAAAATCTCATAATTATTTTAAAGAGATTTTTAAAAACTTCTTATTTGTAGTTTGTCTGCCTTGTCAGAATTTTCTGTTTCCAGTGTTTTTCTTCCTTAAAAATTTCTTTTAAACATTATCACAAATTTATTTGTTTCTTGCATCAGCTTCTTTTTCCCCATAAATTTCTGTCATTTAAGCATTTTCTTTATTCACATAAAAGAAAAAAATATATTTGATGGAATGGCCTTGAAGTATGTCTAAACATTTCATCATATGAAAATGTTACTGAGAATACAGTACTTTAAAGACTATTTCAAAGTACGTCAAGAAAATAAAATTGATTTGTTATGGTTTTGTTGTTGTTGGAGGTTTCTGTTTGTTTTTTTGTTGTTGTTTGTTTGATAAAAGAAGGCTCATAGTCAGACAGAGCTTGAGTTCTGCAAAAATCTATTATAATATAATATAATCTATTGTATGTTTAATGGGATACTGAACACTGAATTTGTAGGCAATAAGATGACAATGAATTGTTAAGAAATATCCAATATTCATTTGTCAAGAACAAATCATATCAAATTTAATTTTATTTTTTTGAAAGTGTGAGTGACCTGGAGGAAAGAAAGGCTTATTTAACATTTGATAATGACTCCTGCAAGAGGTTGCAATTACTGCAGAGCACAGAATGAAAATCAAAAAATGATCAATGCATTGGAGAAACTGCTTGCAAAGAATAACACAAAATTCAACAAAATACAGATTACTGTACTTAATCAAAGGTCAAATGTACAAATAGAATAAAAAGGAATAAGTGATTAAACAGCATTTTTCCTTTGAAAAACGTAATTACAAAAAATAACACAATACTCAGTGGAATGGATAATTCAGTAGTAGAAATCTAGGACATCCTAGGTGAACTGCTAACTGTGGAGTACAAGTGACTATTGTTCCACTTCTCAATGGTGTTGATGTCCAGCTTTGGGTCCTACATTACAAGATGCAGAAAAGCAGTAGAGATGAAAATAATAAAGCAGAAGATTCAAGATCATAGTTTCTGAAGAAAAGTTGAAGAGATTTGGCTGATCCAGCCTTGCAAACAGGAATTTGGTATACACAGGGATGATGGTCTTCCACTGTAACTGTAAAAGTTTAATATTGCTCGTCAGTAATGTGTTTTCAATGCTTCCAATATGGTATTTGATATAAGTGATAAATGGTATTAAAAAATTATAGGCAAATATTAAGAATAACTGTCTAATTACACAAGCAAAGAAATAGGTTATTGTGGAGATCTACATTTAGGAATTTAAATCACTGGACATTCTTTAAGACTGGGCTGAGAATATCTAGTCCTGCTTGAGGGCAAAATAAGGGCCTGGATAACCTGTGGTTTTGATAACAGTATTTTGACACTTTCTGGAACAGGTTTCTTTTTTAATGTGAAAATCATACCAATGACAATCAAATACACATGATAATCCAATATCTCTTCAAAATGGTGGTTTTTTGTTGCATGCTATGTGGTGTCTATAAAGAATGCATGTATGAGAAAGAAATTTCGTAAGTCTTTATATATTTCAATGACTGGCTACATTTCATACATATTAAAGTACAAATGAGACTACATTGACTCTCTACACTGGTAGCAACAATATAATATTTGTATCCTCCAGTACAAGATGAATCCTGAGAGTACATTTACCTTTCTAGCATATTTTCAGTTACAGGATGTGTGAAGGGTTATAAGAACGAAAATATTTGGAGATTTATCACTGTAATTGAATCTGAAGAAAGACAAATATGTGATTGGTAGAATTGTGTTTTGGATAAGTGAGCAGTAGATACAGAGCCCCCAGAGAAGGAAATAAGCAATTTCATTGCTAACTGATAAATCAACAATATCTGTTTGCTCTATGTGGGTGTGTTACAATGCAACAAATAAATTATGTTCATTACATATTTTCTTGGAGGATTAATAAGCACTGATAACAAATCATAGCAACACAAAGAAATGCACCAAAATTATTTATCTGGTTATGGTGGGAGACTGGAGGATCAACCTATTGTTATCACTCATTTTAGCTAGAAAGAAACCTCTTTTCCTCTGAATGTGAAGTGTTCCCCATCATTAGAGAGCACTGCTACTGCACCCTTATTCTGTGGCTAGTATACAAAATATCCAAACAGCGATTGTGAGGAAAATGTTGAAAACTGGGCTTAATATAAAATTAGGCTTCACATTTTCAGAAGGGGAGATGTAGGCCTATATTTTTCCTGATAGTTTATTTCGTTTAAACAGAATAATTCTAAATGCTAAAGCAAAGCCGTCTTGCAAATTTCATGGTTCATAGCTATGTATAGTAAATTCAGCCTGTAATCTCGAGTGCACTTCGTGCTGTTTTACCTATCAATTAAAAAATAAGAAAAAAACCCCTTCTTCTTTCTAACTTTAGAAAGTTAGAAAAAACTTTCTAAAAAACTTTAGAAAAAAGGTTCTAAGACTCCCAGAGTATCTCAGATTTTGAGTGTCATCAGGCGTCAGTACCATTTATTCATCAAGTACTGCCATCTTGTGGAATTAAAGTAATGAAAACAAATCCTAAATGGAGGAAGAGAAATATATTTTTCCAACAGGATCTCTCACTGTATCACAAAAAGAAGACTAAAACCAGACTCATTTCTTGTACGAACATCATAACTCTACAGAAATTAAATTATGGGATGGGTGTTTTGCATGCTTTGCCCTTGAACAGGCAAAATTTAGTCGTGATATGGACACTTAGGTTCTCAGTGACCTTATGACAACCTTCCTGTTATGTCTCCACTTGCACCCAAAATACCACTTAGCTAACAGAAACCTTATGTTAAAAGGATGAAAGGAGCAATTTCTTAAGAGAAAAACCCTGAAGCAAATATGGGAAACATTCAGGCAGTAACAAACACAGGAATGAAAATTTGGTGCTGAGTGCCTCAGTACAGCTCTCTTTACAATACTGCAGGCACTACTTCATACTGACCTACAATGACAGAAAGACTTTCGCATTACCATAATACTGACATTTTCTGCATCAGAATATCTCCAAAAGCACTAAGAATAATGCTGATATGTCAGTATTCAGGCTTCATCCATTATGGGAAGTACATCACATTGTGACAGTTTAGAAATTAGTGTTGTTTAACAGAGAAAATAGAACAACAAAAATCATTTAAGAAATTATAGTAAGCAAGATTTCACACTATAAATTAATTCTGGCAGGAAATAGATGAACTCTTCTAACTACTTCATCACCAAGTGACCCAGATTTTCACCTACATAGCCTACTAAAAAGTGCTTTAAAAAATACAGAAACAAATTGAACATTAGGAAGGTTTTCCAAATCATCTTCAGAAAAAATGATAAAAATTTCCTTAGAGATATTCTTCTGTAAACAAGGCTGGTCATTCATAAAAAGAACTATCAGTTTTGCAGTGACTTATATCATTTTTACAGCAAGACTTTACATGTAAGAGAATTTAGCAGCAGAAGAGTATTTCAGCCCATGAGACAAATGTCAATTTACAACTGTTCTATAATACATAATTTCTTCATATTTTTATTCTCTGTGTCTGTTTGTGTTGATGCAAAGTATCTGTGGAAAACTTTCTTTTGTGTTGGCAGTCAACTGTAATTTCCATGAAGGGCTCAGCATCCTCTTTGTGATTTTGCCATTGGTGTCACATTAAAAATAAAATAGATGGGCATAAAAATAAAAAAATAAACTCAGCACATATTCTTAAAAAAACTCAGAACTTCTGTATACTGCAGTATTTAGTTTTCTCCTTTGTCTTAAATGTATGTTTTCCCTATTGAAAGCAAATTGAGTACAGCATGGAAAAACCATTTACTGAGTTTTTTCTCAAAAGCAGGTGATTTCAGAAGGTCCATATCTAAAGTAATTACTTTCTGATTTTAAAGTTCTGGTTTGATTTATTTAGATTTTGACAGCACTGACATTTAGCTCCAAAATCTTTTGAAGATTATTATTATTTGTCTGTCAGGCTTGAGATGCATCTCTGGAGTTCAGTATCCTATTAAAAAATAATGAAATGACATTTTCATTTGTGTTTAGCCAAATGACACTGGTTCTAAAATCTTTTAACATAAACCATTATAGGAAAATTCAGACTTGAAATTCAGTAAGAACTGCAGTGAACCGTGTACGAATAGACCTGATGTCATCCATTTGGTCTTAGGCTTCTTGTTCTGAAATTCTGAAAGTTCACTCAGCAGTTTACCATTTTATAAGAGTAGGATTTCAGATAATATTTAAATGCCTCTCTTCTTGCAGTTTACATGTGCTCCTGTGCTGAACTCCTGTGGGACTTGTGATATGTAACTACATCCACTCTTGTTTCAGAATATTTTACTGTGCATGTACTTTAGATGACACACTTGACTGCAGAGAGACAGCAATGTTTTAATTGTTGATTCTCCATTACTGTCTTTTTATTAGCTATTTTTTATATGTCTTTGCAATCATTTGGGTATTTGCTTATGCATGATACTGCCAGTAGAAAAACAAACAAGCAAAAGAAAACAAAACAAACTCCCAGGTTTTTTACTTGGACAACCTTTGCTAGCAATTGTGTTTTTTACAAACTCTAACTTGTAATTTTGCTGGCATACAACATAGAAGCACTCAGAGTCCAAGCATGTGAACAGTGATGCGTGTTTCATCCTCTACTATGGCTGCAAATTTAGAAGTGTGAGATGTTTGCACAATGGATCAATGTCAAGGTACACCCATTTTCCCTTAATTACAGTCATTCTCTAAACACCCTTTTGTAAAATCACTTCTGCAAGACCATCCATCTATTTCTGTCAGCTAAAAACTGTGAGGTCCCCAGATCCCAAGCCAGCTGTGGTTGTTTCTGACTGGTCTGCAACATTTTTGTGAGATATTTCCACTGAAGCCTAGCATAGTGTATGGACATGACCCTCAGAATTTTATTTAAGAATCTGCTGAACTCATTAACCAGGTCTAACAGAAGAAAAAAATCATAAAGTGTCTAGGGGGTTTTCACCTGCAAAGGAGACCAAGAATTCCAGATCAATTCCAGATCTGAGCATTCAGATGCATTCTTCAGGAGCTTTAAAGTGTATTCCTGGGGTTTTGCTTTTTAGAAATGAAAAAATAGGAGCAATTCTTTCAATGTCAATGGGCTGACAATGATCAAGAAGTAAACTGCTAACACTTTTTTCTGGACTTCAGTTTGAGCTCCTGGCTGGGATACAGATGCTGTAGGTGTGCACAAAAAAAAAAAGTCTTAACCACAACTTTATAACATAAATGCTTTGAGTTTCATATTTGGCAAGAGTTCTGTTACTTTTTTTTTTCTCAGTACCCTATCCCAGTATGCATTCATCCATCACTCCATTTTTAACAGCAAAAATAATTAAGAAAGTGACAAAATGACAGTATCCCTATGGATTCAGCACCAGCAAAGACTAAGTATTTTATTTCCTTAGAGGTACAAAAATGTATTGCCTGAAATCTGTTCCTTAGTATTAATTCTAATTAATAAAAGAATAATTAATTGTAAGTGGTTTTAGGCTACAAATGAAGAAAATTCTCCTCTATGTGAACTGGCAATGAACCCAAATTGATGACTGTTTTGCATTTGGTTTGAACTACTTTTAAACCAGAGCAATTAGTGAGACTGATTGCTTTCCATTTGAGTTGGTAACAGGTCTTCAGTTAAAGCCTATGCATTTTCCGTGAACTTGTGTATCCATCATCACTTTGTAGAATTTCATATTGCCATGAATCATTTTTTTGCCAGATAAGAAATTATGAAAAAATATGGCAATAAATTTTTCAGAGACATATTTGGGGCTAATTAGCATTTTCCCTTAAACACAACAGAAGAGAAAGGGAAATCTGAATGCTCAGAGAACTCTCTGAGAGCCCTTAATTCCTCAGAGTCCTGTGTAGCCACTCAGAATTACTAATAAATCTAAAAAAAGATTTTAGCAAAAAGTCAGTGAGTGCAGTTTAATTCCCCATTTTGAGGCAGTCTTCCCCTCATGTTCAGTCCTTTAACATAATATTTTTATATTGATACCATTAGTTTTTGAGGAGAAAATTTTCATCTAATTTCAAAAATAGAGTAAACTTCTTAAAAATTGATTCAGAAGGTATTGCATCTATATAACACTGCATGCACTGTATCCTTATATTGGTTGAAAAAGCAGTCATTGTGCTTCTCTATTCCTTTCTCACCAGTGTGTCAGGGGACAGTACAACATAAGGATAGAAAGGACAAATAAGCTAGAATTTCTAATGCTTTTTATAATGTGATAGTCAAAGTGCACTCCTGGTTAGAATGTAATGTGTTTCACACCTCTTGTACCAAGAACAGCTGTACTAGTTCCTCTGCAATCATTAGAAGAAAAGCATACAGCAAATTTAAATTTTGAGGCATTTCCTCTCACCCCTTTGACCCTTTCATCTTCGAACTAACTTTATATCAAGAAAACATTTTGACTATCATGGGGATGAAAGTATGAGAGAACCACACTGACATACTTGAAATTACTGCCTTCCTCTTGCTGCTGAAGCTGAGTATTCACACAAGAAATTTCAGTCTAAAAGCTTGGAAATTGTTATACCAATGGAGCAGTTTGCATCTTGGAGCAGTAGTGGGGACTTTACGTTCCTGGACTAGCTTTTGCTTTTCTAATTTTGAAGCCAGGTTTTTGAAGACTATCCAGGGGGGAGATTACAGAACAGATACCCTTACAGCCAGTGTGTCAGTTTAAGTAGTGAACAGTATTTTTTTAAAGTGTGAAGAAGAAGTAAAAGAATGGAAGGTAAATTCAAAAAGAGAACAACATGTAAAGAAGTATACATAGGGTTAAGACGTTAAAGTCAGAGTTGGTAGAACTCCACACAAATAATTCCCTGCAAGAAATATCCTGCTAAATCAGAATCTCATTAACTTTACTGATACTTCCAATGTTGAGACATAAATGAATCTAGGTTTTTATTAAATCATGATATAATCTCATACAGAATAATAGGGAATAACTTTTTTTTCTCAATGAGTTATTATAAGTATAAAGGGAAAAGTATATTATAAAGGGAAAAGTATATAACGTTCAGGTAAACTGAATAGATGATTCATGGGATAAAAAAAAGAACCAAGGCAGTGGATTTAATTGCTATTTTTAAAAGTCACTGATTAGTTGGTAACTTTGGTTTAAGGAATTTTTCATTGATCATAGGAATTTGGCTGCAAAAAGGAAAGGTTAAGAAATTCTTCAATGAAGCAGATGTAAAAAATAGAACTATAAGGGAGTATTACCTACAAGGTAGGTTGAAAGGTTATTAGAATCTAGGGATTTTAAAAACAGACATTCAGAATGAAACCTGCTTATACAGACACACACTTGCAGAAGTCATCCATAGCTCTGTAGGAATCATCTTGATATGTTTCACTGCAAATCTGAACAAGTAGAGAAAATAATTCCTTGCATATTATTATTATTGGTTTGACCCAATAGACTAGAAAAGGGAATTCTCTAATATTGTATTGCTGTTTTCTGCGTCTGATTAATAATTTAATTATTTTACCTGAAATAAATCTGTCTTCACAAGGAACTTGTGGATTCAACATTTATGCTATTTTCAAAATCCCATGGAGAGAAAAAAATATTGTTTTCAATTCTAAACCAAACAAATAAAAAGTTCTTAAAATCTTTATCTTTTTGTCCCCAGAGGTTATTGAAATACAGCTAATGAACATTTATTTAGTGTATCTATTAACATGACACAGTATTGTTCCTGTAATTTCTTTATCTTATTTTCTTTGTTTTCTTTTAGAGATCATATACAGCTGGGTATTTAATGAATTCCCATCTTTTGTGGCAGAAGACAGCAGGCGCTTCATCTCTCAGGAGACAGGCAATCTCTACATCTCCAAGGTGCAAACATCCGATGTTGGCAGCTACATATGCCTGGTAAAAAACACAGTGACAAACGCCAGAGTTTTGAGTCCTCCTACACCTCTGACACTGAGAAATGATGGTAAGGAAGGCATCATTTCTGGGTACCACATGAAAAAAAAAATACCAAAGCAAAAACACTCCAATTAATTTAAGGACCACGATTTTATTGTTTTTAAATATGTGCATGCGTTTTCTGTAGCAACCGGCAAAGGAAAGTTGTTCATGGAGGCAGTTTCTTTTAAAACATCCAGACATTTTGAGAATAGTCTCACAATTTATATCTGCAAAGGCTGAGTTGTAAATTCACACATTTTGATGTATTTTGTTCAGAACAGTTACTCCACCTTGCTATTCTGATGTTCTGTCTCTGAACACACCTCCTTTACAGGCAATGTCTGTTTCCTTAAGGCTCAGCTCAATTGCCTCAACCCAAATGGCCACTGCCACACTGATACTCTCAGGCACCTGAGACATCCACAGGGGATTGGCAAATGTCACATGAGGCATACAGGCCAGCTGCGGGGTGTCAGGAGATCATGTAATTGGCCACTGTGGTTAAAGACAACACGAAAATTTTCCCTAAATACACTGGCAGCAAAAGGAAGGCTGAGAGTCTCCATCATTTGTTGGGTGCAGAATGCAGCATAGTAGCAGAGGATGACAAAAAGTCTGAAATACTTAGTGCCCTCTTTGCCTCAGTCTTTAATACTAAAACCAGTTGTGCTCAGGATACTCAACTCGCAGAGCTGGAAGTTAGGGAGCTGGGGAGTTTAGCCTGGAGAAGCCTATAAGGAGTGGCTGAGGGAGCTGGGATTGTTTAGCCTGGAGAAAAGGAGGTTCAGGGGAGAGCTTATCACTGTCTACAACTGCCTGAAAGGAGCTTGTAGAGACCTGGGTGTCAATCTCTTCTGCCATGTCTCAAAGGAAGAGAGGAAATGGCCTATACTTTCCTTCTGTCCCAGATGTTCCACATTCAATTATGCTTTCTAGTTCCTCACAGCAATGCAGCGTATGTGAATCCATACCTACATTAGTCAAAGAGAGAAACAAAGAAAAACTTTTGAATTTTCTTTCATCTTACTTACAGCTTTTTCTCGAACTAATACTAGTCCCATGTTACAGACACATTGCAAAAGCTGGATTTAAACCCAGATAACTTGGCTGAATAAAGTGAATTAAAAATATGTTCACCAGTTAGAATGAAATTAAGTTAATGTTTATATATTGTAGCAAATTTAAATTTCCTCCTGCATAACATGTAGCCTCTTCTGCAAAAAGCTGCTGTTTTAATGTAGCACTTCCTATTTTCTTTTGCTGGTTTTGTACCTATGCTTATTATTGAGTTTCAGGTGTTTCATTTTACTGACAACATACTGAACTTGACTTTTTGATAAAATTAATATTTTTCAAAATTGAAACCCTCAAACTTTGACTGCTTTTTTAATCTGTTTGGACTCTGAAAAAAAGATTATTTTCATATTTATTATTCATATTCTACTCTATTTATTCTTTATGATATTTCTTCATGCTTTTATTTGGTTCCATCTTGTGCAGAAATTCAACAGATTAATGATCCACCTTGTACTGATAGTACACAGGCGCACAATACTCTGTAAGAAATTGAGAGAGTAAATAAAGATAAAGGCAGCAGCCTACATCACTGAGCTAAGAAAAAAAATCTATGAAGGAAAATCTGCAGATTTTTTTAAATGTCAAGTGGGTAGTAAATACCAGCCTCCAGCAAATATGTGTTTCACGGCTGGCTGTCACACCACTGTGATAATCCAACCCTCTGAACTATGCTGGAGTACTGGGGGAGTGTTTGCACATAGATGAAGAGCTCCTCAACAATTTCCCAGTTTCCTGACTCATTTTTTCACACACATGAATTTCTACTAGGCTTCCATGCCTTAATTTTAATCTGTTGGAATTTATGAAAAGCTCCTTTATTGTCATGGAATTCTTCAGTATTTCTTAGTAAATGGCTTGCTTTCCTGTGTTACTGAGCAAGTTTTTCAGTGGAGAGACCTAAACTTCCTACTTAACCTTGCAGTCTTCATAAACCTACCTTGAAAAAAATTATTAAGGAAAATACTGGTTGCTAAATAATATTATTTGGGACATCTGTCTCGTTTCACCTCCTCCACATAAGGCAATAATATGGGCCTTTTAAAAACTATCTGGGATTACAATTAAAAATTTCCATTAATCATACTGCAATTTTTCACTTTCATACAAATGGCCTTAGGGACTACTTCCTTGTCCATTGATAAATATTAAAGGGCGATGATAGCCTTTTTAAAATATGCATTCATTTTGCTCCAAAATACAGAATAACTGCTGAAAAGTAGTGCGCACTAGTTAAAGAAATTTAAAGTAATTTATGAAGGAAGAAACAGCTAGGAATAGACACCAAGTGGGAAGTAAGAAATTAAAAATGACGTTAAAACCAACATTGGATTACCTGAAAATATACTCGACTGTATGTTTGCTGAGTTGCGTTAAATGATTTTGAATATGGCTTTTTAAGCTTTTTTTACTATAAAATTACTTGAATTACTTTGAACTTTTCAAATGTTCACTTAGGTTTAAATATCATATATTTCTCTGAGTTCCAATGGTTGGCATCACAACCAACATTACCCTAAGCTGTCAGCACATTTGTTATAAACCACAGGAAGACCTTGTGGTTTTAAACAGCTTTTACAAATGGATCTACTTAAATAAAGCTATTTATATAGTCTGTATTCTCCAAACATGTGTATCATCAACTCCAAAATACTCTAATTGATTTATTTATCATAATTCTCAGATTTTGATGTATATACACTAGCTATGCCCAGGGGACTAGACAACTTGTGACAAAAAACATTCCAATGACAACACTGGTCTCTATTTATCTATGGGAAGGAAACAGGATAATGTTAAGGCATTCTGTCAAACTCTGCAGGATTGTAAGAACTTACTGGGATTTTATTAATCTTTTATTTCTTCTGTGATGTGTCTCAAAGGGGAGCTTAGCTCCTTGATTTGAAGCAAATTAAATAAAAACATCAAGAAATTCTTCAGTGGATTCTGAATAAATGAACACCTCATTTGTTCAGATGTCCTTGATAATCAGTCATTTCATATAATTCAATTTCACTTCAAGCTGGGTTATAAAAACACCCTAAAATTCTGAGGAGATAAAAAGTTTTAGCAGGAAATAAAAAATATGCATCATTTCATTAACTGCCTTTTAATGCATTAAAAACTTTGAGGAATTATTTGGTAACTGTTTACAAATAATAAACAGCTTTCTTAAATTGGATCCTTGCAGGCTTGGATGATGACTGGGAGCAGTAAATTATCTTGACTCATAAAAACAACAGAAAGTCTTTTCAAATTTAGGAAATAGAAGCCTAGGGAGTATAAAACATCTGATGTTTGAGAGCATAAGACAATTATTTCAAGTTCACACATTTTTATTCCAGCTTTTCTTTTTTATCCTCCTTATCCTTTTTATTTCTTTGGAAAATATATTAACTTTAACATTATTATTGTACAGTAGAGAATTATGTAATTCTTCATTTTAGGTCCATGCAGATACTGCATATTAGCTTTGCTATGGTGAAATTTCCAGGGTAAAAAAAAAAAAAATCGACAAACCTGGACAATTTCAGACAACAGAGAGTACTTTCTACTATGTTCATTAGAGCAAACTAGTTTAACCTGCAGAGGTCAGTGTGTCTGACCAGACATATGCTCATGTAACTGACTTTCAATTTTTTTCCATGTCTTCATAGTCTGTGAACCTGTGAACTGAATTTTTTCTGTCCTCATTCTTCTGATTAATTCTATGTGATTAATAATCTCGCATAGTGATAGAACATATAATTATCAGGGTATTAAGCATGTTTATTTCTAATTTTCCTTGATGAAATATGGTCTGCACATGCTTTTAGAAGTTAAACTCTGTGATATGTTGCTTGAAAATCACTGGGTTATCTAAAGATCTCTTTACCAGCATGAGGGAAAATTTGGAAGAAGTCATAGCAAATGCCCAAATAATAGAAATCAAGCAATAAGAATGGCCAGTGTAGCATGATAAGGTAATAAATAAAGATAGAACAAAATTGGCAGTTTCACAGACTTTAGCTGTACCCACTCCTGAAGAATGCTGACAGTTGTTAATTACCTGATAGCTAGAAATTTTTAAAAATTGGTTAAAGATGAACATTAATGTTTTTGACCTGTCAGTCTTTGCCTTTCTTTTGTTTGTTTTTTTTAATTTTTTTTCCAATTTCTGTTAGTAGTTTTGTCTTCTAATGTAGTTATTCATATGGAGCTGAATTTTAGAAGACAAGAAAGTACACCTGAATTTTAATAGGGGTTCAAAATACATATTTAGCTGTGACTTAATTGTGTTAGGTTTTCCAGAGTTTCCAGGCTTGTAGGGTTCCTGTTTCCTGTGGGTTATATTGCAAGGTTTTGCAGTAACATTTTGAATTTGAATTGTGAAAGACCATAAAAACTGTGTAGAAATTGTAGGAACGCTTCTTATCCAATACTCCAGGACAGGACTCACACCTGAAATAATCTTGCTTTGATTTTTTTTCAAGCAGAGCCAAATTGTCTGGGCAAAATCAAGTTTGTCCTTTAGTGGTATAAAAGACTGATGACACTGACAGAGAAGTGAATGTATGCAAGGTTTGCTGCAGGGGAAGGCTGATAAAATGGCAACGTCCCTGGACAGCCATTACCCTGTAGTAAATGTGTTTCTCCTGTAACACTGTAGTGAGATATTTTAATGATGGGTCACTATGAAAAAAAAATCTCCTAACAATCTCTGCTTTACTGTACTGAGAGTATATCCTGCATGGATATTTTGAAGGTATTTTGAAGTTTTTGTCTCTTTTGTTCTGCTCTCGTGGGAAGGTCCAACTGCAATGTTGTTAAAATAATAAGATGAAAATCAGGACTAAGAAATGTCAGTGTAGTCTTATTTTAATTAAAAAAAAAAAAAGGACATATAATAGGATGGAGGAGAGTTGTCTGTTTTGTATGAGGTTTTTTATTCCCAAAATACTAACTTTTTTTTTTTATTTAGAAAGTCTGTTCCAGTTAGCACCAACTGTGCTTGTCTATAGGCAGGAAAATCTATAGGTAGGCAGAGAATTTTATAGAGGGCTCCTATACAATAAACCTTCTACAGAATGTTTTATAGGGATTGTAGAATAGTTGAAGAACACTCAAAGAGCGCACAAAGTTCAAAGACACTATTTTTAAAAGATTTAATCTAAAAAAGCAGAGAGAGAAAATAACTTGGATGGTCTTTTGACAGTGTAAAAGGGCTGAACCCAGGGGACTATCACAGGAGGAAAACAGGGAAAGGTTTGGAAAAGATTATGTCCCAGGATTCAGTGTAGAGCAAGAACTCTTCCACTGCAAATGTTTGCGTTGAGTTTAGTCTGCTTTGAGCTGGGTTGAGGTAACCTCTTTACAGAAATTTTAATTGCTAAGTTTTCCCATTAGTTTATAGAAACACTATATGCTGGAAATGCAGTGGTTGCTTTTTTGATTTGCTAAAATAACTCAAGATTCTAGCCATGTAGCATCTTGCACATTTCCTGCCCTGATGTTTTCTTGTTTCACTCCTTCTCCTGATGATTTATGAAAATTGCACAAATAGAGAGTTAACTGATCCATATAAAGAATATACAAAACCCAAAATAACTAAACGTAAAAAAAAATTCCTCTAAATTCATGTCAGGATTAGGAATGATGTTGCATCCAACCATAACTATTAAGATTTCAGATTAGAGGTATGTTGGTAATATTTTAATTTTTGGTGTCTGAATTCAAATTTGTGCAAATTGATAATGAATGTAACCTTTACAGCTGTAAATGATTTCAGATTATGAGGAATGGTCCTGAATGTTATGTATCTTAGTGTTTCAGGATCTTAGATACAAATTCACCAGTGAGTGTTGCTTTGCAGTCATAGGGTGTGGCATAATATTCAAATAAAAATTACTACTCAATTTGGAATTCTTGTCAGCATAG
The DNA here is from genome assembly GCA_013397175.1 of Platysteira castanea. Classification (NCBI taxonomy): domain Eukaryota; kingdom Metazoa; phylum Chordata; class Aves; order Passeriformes; genus Platysteira; species Platysteira castanea. The sequence goes on along the minus strand of VYXC01012015.1, from coordinate 72,947 downwards.
TGAAATAATTTGATTGTGAACAGCAGGAGTTTTGATTGAAGTTAGAACTACAGCAAGTATGTAACAGGATGATTTGTTACTTTTGGGTCTAAAACAATGGGTATTTCAATAGTTGTTGCTGACAGCAGAGAAATTTTAGTGTTTGATCTTTCATATTGAGGAAATAATAGGTTCTTGTTTTTGCATGGTTATATGAGCAGTATCAATTGAAAAAATATTTTTTATTTAGGAAGCTTTTTCCAGTTAATTAGATACAATGAATACTAGACCTGCACTATTTCATACAGTAGTGTTCTAATTGACCAGAGGCAAAATACTCTCTCTGGGCATTGCAATAGTTTTGACACTTCTGGCACGCAGCTGGTAAGCGAATATATTGTTTTCATCCCATAAAATAACTGTGCAGGTTGCAAGGAAAAAAAAAATTAACTTAAGGTCATATTTGAAGTACAATTATGTCATTATTATAAGGAAAATGAGATTCTTAGAGCACTGTGAACATTTCATCAAGAAGGTAATTACAAACCCCATAAAAATTAGATCCTCCTCCTAATCACTTAGATTAAATAATATTTCCCAGGTTTCTGAATACCTTTTGTGAGCCTGTCCTGGATGAATATCAGGCAACTGGAAAAGAGAAACAATAAACATTGGCCAGTGATGCCTAAAAGAAATCTGCCACATATTTCTTGTGCCAAGTTCAACACAATCTCATTCCCTGTAAAAACAGAATGGAACAAAAAACCCCCACAATAGCTCTTTTGGTTTTCATTGACCTAGGCCTCCCAAGCAAGATGGTATGGTGACTTGCTGAGTGAGTCCTCTTTTTCCTTGATGTGCATGGCTGCTCAGAAAAATTATCTATATACCTAGTCAGGGAAAATGTTCAAGTTTTCATTTTTAGATACAACTATATATGCACAAATCTTCACATTGGAATATTGTATACAAGCCAGTCAGATGTCCTCACTCATCTCTGAATGTCCAAGTGGTAAAGTTTGGTTTCATCCAATACCAGATGCACTGGATTTAGAACGAGAGCTTAGACGTCACCTTACAATTATGTGGGAAATGTTATAAGTCCAGGTTATTATCCAGAAAAGATTTTTCTGTATGGAAAAAGACTGCAGACTTGGTCACAGTTACTGGTCCACATCTTCAAACACAGGTAAACAGAAATCTCTGCAGCCCAATATGTATACTAGAAATTTTGGACTCTCATTTGAAGAACTAAATAATATGCCATTCTTTCCATCACTTCTTGCTCTGATACTATCTCATTGCTTTTGTGTCCCTAGAGTTTGGACTCAGTTCCCTTTTTTTCAGTCATAAAACACCTGTTTCCAAATGAAAATTAGGTGCTTTTAGTTGGTTTTGATGTTTAAGAGAGGTAGAAAGCTTGTTTGTATGTATGACATACATACACGGATTTTAATAGTTATAAATAATAATGTATTTCATGATAGTCATACTATTTCTGGAAAGGGCTTTCTAGACAGAGTTCAGAGTTCAGTGTAACTGATGACCTAGTGAAATCAAGTATGAGTAAAATAGGAATTTTAAAGACAGAAGGATAAAATTATGTTTAAATTTTAGTTAAACACATTGTTTCTGCTAAATGTGACTTTCTTTTACATTTATTCCTCTATAATTTGAAATACATTAACATCTTATCCTCTAGTTGTAAACTAAAAAAGAGTTTATTCCCTTCTTGTGCTGTACTCACTATGATATTTTTTCCCAGACACTGAATTACCAATTTTTCTGTCATGTTAGGATATATTCTAGTGCAGACCTCTTTCCATCCAGTGATATGCAATAGGATTTGCTCTCTAACATATGAAAACAATGTTGGCACTTTAGTATTAGTTTAGTTTAGTGTTTAGTCCAGTGCATTACAGAATGCAATTTCACATGAACATTTTCAAATGGCTTTTCAAGGGCTTCTCAAATGACAAATTTATAGCTCAAAACTTGGCTGAGAGACCTCTAAGTGGAAGGAATGCTGTGAACAGTTATCTTAAAACAACCATTCCCACAGTAAATTTTTAGGGACTTGCAGCAGGTGCTAGTCCTTCCATTTAGAATAAGATTAATAGCAGGTGAGTCAATAAATTCTTCCCAGTGCATTGCACACCTTTGCTGCAGATAGGATATAATGGTGGGTATCATCATTCTACTTGAATTAATTCCGTTTGCGCTGTCAATTTACTGTCATTGTAAATTTGTGTATTCAAGGCTCTCCCAGATAAATGTCTGGAGACATTTAATGGCGCAGGTCTTCAGGGAAAATGCAAAATATTCATTTGCCACAAAAGGACCCACACCTTATACAACCATAGTTTTTATCACAGATTATAGATGGGAGAAGAAATTATACATTAACGTTCTGTAAGCAATTTCTTAGGCAAAATTTTCTTTGCTTTAGATACATATTCAAACAATAGATCATCATTACAATGTGGTAGGATACTCAACTTTTGATCTGTAAAATTATAAAAAAAAATCTTATTCAGCAGGACAAGTTCATCACTCCTCAACAGGTCTCCCAGAAATGAAGAGGAAGATCCAAACTAGTAAGAATCCCAAGTAAATTTGTTTTTAGAGCTCTATCCAGGCTGTAAGAAATCCATGTTAACATTCCTACAACATTTGATTAAGATCAGGGACTTCTTCATGCAAAGCTCTCAGATGAACTCTCTTAGTCACCAGACTAGGAGGGTTTTATCATTTGTTAATAAAATAATAGCAAATATCAATTCATGTCTAATCTTTCTCCTGGGTACAGGGAATATTTGGCTTTCATTTTCTCCTTAGCACTCTGATGATGTTTAGCCAGGAATCTTATAACCTTTCCTATATGCTGTCTTAAATGCTTAGCAGCCACTCCTATTCAAGTACTCCCTGTAACCTGTTCCATGCAAAATGTGCTTCCAAAGGAAATTCAAGAGCTGTTACTGAAAGAGTATGTAACAAACACAAATCATTTTAGCTGAAAGGATTTAAGGAGCTGTCATGCACTGGGAGATGCAAGAGGGTAGTTAATATTTGGAAGATTAATGAAACAAGCGTTAGCCTCTACACAGCTGGAGTAAGAGGATGTGTCATGATTTCTCAGCAGTCTGATTTTTTTTGCCTCCATGAAGGAAGATTCTTATTGTATGGATACCGTCATAGACTCGTGGTTTTTCCACACTCTTCATCTGAGGTTGTATAATTCGTGGATTGGCAGGCTAAATGAAGAGGTAGAGCAGTCCTTTTCAAAGTGGCAATGTCTGACATCCTGTCTGTAGCTCTTTCCCTTGTTCTTAGCTGAAAAGACTGAAAATCAGAAACTGATCTTGCTTCTTTATTGCATTCTCCATTTCCGTTAAATGGCCCATAGTAGATAATGTAAAGAGTTTTAGCTGTAGTAATGTCTGTAAATGTTTGAAATTTTATTACATCTGTTCCTGTGATATGTGAGCACCTCAAAATCAATAGTTATCATGTTATCATGTCATCTCTATTTTTTCATAGAAAAAATAAAATGCAGATATTATAGCTTAGGGTTCATAGGACACTGAGTAGCAGAGTGTAGAACTCAACTCATAGATTTGCAGCAAAGTTGGAGGAACAATATGTTAAATGAAACCCCTTATTAAAAGTAAACCTGATTTTCTGAACACTTTTTTTCGTACCTGGATTGGAGAATAATTATTTTGTGATAACCGCATCATTGCAAAAAAAAAATATGAACAAGAGATCTCTTCTATAAATATTGACATCCCTTTCTGGACAGGAGACTAAAAAGCCATTAATTCCAACAAGGTCAGGCTGTGCTTTGTCCTGGGATATGCTCAATCATTTGAATCTTTTTTGGTAAACAGAGACAGAGCAAGAGGATTACAAGCTTTTAAATCTCCCCCAGCCAAGAAGACCCTGCCTGAAAGGGAATAGACCCTAACACTGGAAAATTTAAGGCAAAATGATGTATTTCAGAACAAAGCCCAGAAATAAGATTTACTTTAAAAAACCAGCAAAGTTTGACTTTTAAACCCTTCTCTAATCCCAGATGAACTTTCAGGGTATGGTAAACTAGATTTATTTTCAGGAGGTGTGTTTCATATCAGTCACAAAATCAGCACTTTCATACTCATATCTGAACACAGATAAAAGACACAGCTTCTTAGGTAGGGAGTGTAGTAAACTAAGTAATTGCCCTAAGAACAGTGAAAGATGGGGGTCAGGTCTTGAAAGGTAAAGGATTTTCAGAAAGGAGGTATTTTCATGGGAAGGCAGAGCCCAGCAGCATTGAGAACAGCATCTCATTGCTCTGTAGTGTTCAGACCATGTGAGCTCTGTGATTTGTTAGCCACTTGAAAATCGTATATTATGTTTTTAGTCTGTGCTGATCAATTTTATTTATTGTTGTATTTCATGTTTGATAACTGGATATAAAAAATGACTGAGAGGATTTTTTATGGCCCTAGCCAAACCTCCATAAGAGAGTCATGTATATAAGCCTGAGAGAGAGATTGATTCCAGTGCACATAGCTCAAAGCCTCAATATTTCTTAAAAGTTCATGTTCCTTTTAGCATCTAATACAAATGAACAAAAATATTTATGAAAATGCAGGTGGTGGTTGTTTTGCCATCACTGACTCACAGTGACCAAAACCGAAGCTGGGAAGCTAAAGAGCCTAGAGGCACCAAAGCCACAGCAAAGCAATTATAGTGTAATGTGGGAAGGTAAGGCCTTAATAATTCCCTTAATATCTACGCAACTGTAATGGCCTTCATGGTCTCAAAGATCATAAATAATAAGGATGAAAAATATCCCTCTGCAATAATAGACTTTTGTTTCCTAATTTTCATAGGGACTCCAAACAATTGTTCAGTAATTTTTATACATTTCCTGCCAGTTGCTGCAGGCATGTCACTTGCTAGGGTCACAATAACCCAGAACAGGATGTGGTACAAGGCATCAGTAGATCAGCATTTCATTAAGAATATGAAATGATGGCATGACATGCAAAGGGCATTCAGTGCGTGTACAGATTGCACTTACCAAAGGGAGTTAATGTAAGTTAAAATCATAAGATCTGGAAGACAATATTGTCCCCCAGATGGGTACAGAGGTACTGTATTACTTTAAAGGCAAGAATAATTTAATCCTATCTTAAATTTGGGTTTACTTCTGGGCTAAAAAAGCAAGTGTTAAGTACTATATGACAACTCAACACAATTATTTTACAGAACAAAGTCTTACCCAAAAGCAAAAATGCCCTGTTTTTAACTTCATTGAAGCACAAAACCTGTCAGTGAGCGTGAACAGTGCCAGAGATTTAAAAGGAGCACCTTAGGAATATAAGTCTCCGTCATAAAACCTAAGGGAACTATTTTCAGCAGTGTTCACTACAACAGAACTTAGGAAGTTCCCCTGTCAGGGCTGAAGCTCTTGTTATTGAAGTTTAAACAGAAGAAATTTTAGAAGAAATGTTGAGACTATAAACACTAACAAATCCCCAAGGCCCCCCTTCTGTATGGAAGGAAGCAGGATGTACTGTTTTCCTTCACTGAGCCTCAGGACTAGAAGGAAAGTAGGTAGAAAAGGTAGGGGTTTTTCCAAAAAAAGGGAGTCCTAAGAACATCTGAGAAATGACAGACCACTAGGTCTGACTTCTGTGTCAGGAGTGTTGATAGAAAATACATAAAAAAATACGATCATTAGGATTGTATCTAGCCCATTATCATAAAGTAGTCTCACCACACAGTCATAGCTTGGACAAAGCTTTTAACCTGGGAAGTCGTGCTTCAGTCTGTATAAAACTTTCCTAAAGAGCCTGAGAGAATATCAATAGGCATAGTCAAGCAGCTTTCATTTCACATAGTTCTTTACAGGGTCACCCATTAAAGGCAGTTTAAGAAACTAAATTCTTAGAAGGGCTGAAGTAGAGCCCCATTTTCAATTAAAAATAGAATGGAAAATATCCAGTTATTGTAGGAGTATCTAAACCGTTTGGAGAACTGGGAGACTGTCAGTGAAGACTTTCTGGGACTTCACCATTCAACACATAAACTATTTGGGAACAAAATGAACAAAGTAGAGAAGATTGTTGATATAGAATTTTTCAGAATTGTTAAAGTTAAAACTAACCGTGAAGAACCGTGAAAGGATGTTGTGATAATAGAAATAGAGTGGATAGGCAAAAAATAATGTCATCACCAACAAATTTATATAATACCTAAACCTAAAAATGTAATACTTTTATTCAGTATTATCAGTAAAGAGATGAGGGTGCCACTGTGTACGAACATCAGTTCAAAAAACTCATCTCCCAAATTAAAAGTCTCACTGCAAATGAAATTACTGAATTTTGTATGTCTACATATCTGTGCTTGTATCTGTGTGCACGAATGTTCCTACTTAATCTGAGGGGTTTTCCTTGAGCTTAGAGGGTCCTCAGTCAAACACAGCGTGATATGTTGATTTATTTGTCATAATTGTCGCTGTGCTGGTAAATAAAGATTTGGTCTATGAAAATTCTCACTCTTCTATTGACTGCCCGCATTGATCTTTGAAAGTTTAAATACTAACCCAAGTTTGAAAAAAAAAAAATCCTTCTTTTAAGCTCACTGTTGTGTTGCTGGTAAACTATAGAGCATTTTAGTATATATACTGGACCTGAGCACAGGACCAGTATATACATCAGATATATATTTCTGAGACATCAGATCAAACAAGGTTATTTCCATCATTTATGAGCTTTACTGCTGGGCAGATTCAAAAAGCAAGCTGCAGGTCTTTCTATGATAATAGAAAACTGATTTCGTATCTTAAACTTTGGTTTTTTTCCAGGTGTGATGGGGGAATATGAACCAAAAATTGAAGTCCATTTTCCTTACACAGTTACAGCTGCAAGGGGGACTACTGTAAGGATGGAGTGTTTTGCACTTGGAAAGTAAGTACAGATTCTTTCATAATTAGACATCGTTTATTAAGATGAGACATACCTAACGTGCAGTTTCATTATTTTGCTAGATTTTATTTTTACAGACAGTCCTTACTGCACTCTCAAAATAACCAATTGACTGAGTAGCTAATTATGAACTCCCTGCCCAGCCATTTCTGTGGTCAGGAATTCAGTCAAGTTAAAAGACTCTGTCAAAATGAAAAGTAACACTCTCATAAACAAAAAGAGGAAAGGTTTTTTAATTGAAACTTTTACCAGACTCACACCCATTTATTCACTGGGATAGTATAAACCAGTAAGTTAGAGTTTGTTCTGTCAAAATATCATATTTGGAGAATAAACAAATATTAGTAGAGTTTTCTCCCCTCCCCCATGTGCATAATTTATACATGAAGCTAAGAGCACAATGTCTTAATCATGTCCTAACACACTTCGTGGCAGGGCCTACTCTCTAGTTTCTACTTCACCTATTAGCACTAGTACAGAATGGGTCTTTACTCTTTATTTTAAGGGGTTTTTAGATGTTTGTTGATAAAAGAGTTTAGAGAGAGAAACTTGTGAGAAACTGAAACGATAGTAACTTTTATACAGTATTCAGATTACAGAATATAGGATGAAATTGATAGCATTTCAGTTTTGTGGTGTAGTTACTACTAGCTACTCAAGTTACTATTATGACTTTTCCCAAGAATAAGGTTGGCAAGCCTAGTATACAGCCAGACAGAACTAAGAAACCATTCTAGTGATTCAAAGAAATTCTTTCTTCTTCACATATAAGCTGCTAAAAACAGATGTTCCTTCAGTGATGTTTCTCTAGACACATATCAAAACATAAAATGGGCAGGGTCCTTTCCAAAATACCCCATCAAATTCTGGGTGGTGTTTTGACCTTCATGTGTCACTGCTCACTGGATTTTTTCTGTTCAGATTTTTCTCTTAACAATTCCTGATTACTGACTGGATAATATATGTCTGAAACTTACTCCCTTCTTGCTGGTTTTTCATGTTTGACCAATATCGAGATGCTGTCTGTGTGCAGGTCAACAGAAAGTATACTCAAGTAATTAAAGAGAAATTCTGACAAAGTTTTTCAGTGGTACCTATTTAGATTCAGTGAAGTTGGTGAAGAAACAGGGCATAGCCAAACCAGTCCAAACAAAAGCTGGGAGACCATAGCCCACACAGAGGGAGCCATTAGTGACAGCAGCTTTTGCAAATTCATTCCCATCAAAAATGTAAGCAGTAGTTTAGAAAACAAATGTGAGGCAAGAACTTTTGTTGGGTAAAACAAAAGTCTTATGTTTTATCTAGTAAAGATAAGGAAAGAAGTACATGGCAGAGGACAGAAAAGCAATAAATGGAGAGATGCCCTGAGGTGCTGAAACAAATGAGGAAAAGGGCTGTTCTGTAGAGTCTGATGGCTCCAGGCTCGCTCCTGTCAGAAACACTGCCAAGTCAATAGTTGGCAATGAGGTCTTTTCAGACTCTTGGCCACGGCTGAACCAGTAACCAACACATTACTTCTTATTTTCCTCATTCTGATGGAATTAAATTGCAGTTGCTGACAGATTACGAGTTAACTTTCCAGTGAAAAGAAGGTATAACACTCATTGTCCTTTGCAACCATCACTGAAAGGCAAGTAACAGAGCTACTGATACCTTCCATCTTCAGCAGTGTGAGATTTAGTAAACTCTCTCAAACAGACTCAGTCACTTTCAAAAAGGAAGGTGAAGTTGACAGGAAAGGCTTTGATCAGGTTATTTCCTCCTTTTTATTTGGTGTTAATCTTTAATAAACAAAAAAATCAAAACCACCTGAATGATCAAGGAATTTAAGGTTATCTAATAAGATAGTTGACCCCATTTGCTGCTATTGTACTGGGCAGCTATTTTCACCATGTACATTCCTTATCTTCTTTTCCCAGCCATTAATGTACAATCAATTCAGCTCAGCTGAAATTGCTTTCAACCTGATATGGTAATAATTACATGAATGACATTTCAGGCACCATTTGAAACCTGGAGGCTGAGGTGAGAAGTAGAAAGGCATCAAATTTCCTATTCATTTTCATAATTTTCATTTTTTGTCCCCATTTCTTATTCCTGATGCCTTTAAGGGGTTGTTACTTGTTACATTGCCATGGGTCCTATTTGCTAAACTGATTCAACAACTAATTTGTTCCTTTTTTATTTAGTATTTTGAGACTTGGTATTTTGAGTTCTTATTGTAAATAACACAGGGGTTACAATAGTCTCAAAAACAACATGCTGCTGGTTTTCTCATGCTTTAATTTAGCTGACTGAAACACTCTGCTTTCTCCACTATATTGTGAGAATGACAGACATTCCAGTGAGGTTTCCTGAAGTAGGCATTTGGCAAATATTCCAGGAAGACCCTAGTCTTTAGTTACAGATTAATCATTTATTAATAGTGTTTATTTAGAACTGCCAGTCACTATGGCTGAAAGAATTAAATAAATTGAAGCTCTGCATCTTTTGTCTTCAAACTAATGTCAAATATCTTAATTGCTTGACAGAGAAAAATTCTCTGAGAAGGATTTTATTCTGACCCAAGCAATATGTAGCTAGTTCAGTTACAAGTGAAAATATTATGTTACTGATGCCGGTTACAAATTGACTTTGTAGTTGCTAAAGAATTCAAAACAATGCAGGAGTGAAATATCTCAAGATTATCTTATTTGTACTAGATAATGCTGCTTTATGATGAGCATCAGTCATTGGCTAAGAAACCACTGCATAAATCAGTGATTTACTGCTGAGGTTTAACAGAAGACATGACAAACAGAGGAACCAAATAAAATTTACTGTATATACATCAGAGTGGGCATTTTGCAATTAGTGATGTTTTGTGCCGGATATATATGCTGGCCCAAGATTACTTTCATAGACATATCCACTGCCACATCTACACAACACCTTCTGTTTCAGTTACATCTATCTTTCATATATGTACCTATATATCGAATACGGATATGTTTGCTGCCAACCATTTAATTATGTCGTTTGTATTAGAAATACTTGAATTTTTGTTTGTTCTCAAACAAAACAGGGGATCAGATTTTTTTTAAATGTGCTTAAAAAAACCACTGGCAATAACAAGGTATTAACATCTATTTATTTTAAACTTTTCACAAGAACAGAATTACTTTTTTTTTAATTTGCAGAATTTCTACATCCTGATCAGCATTTACATTAAGCATTGTTAAAATAATCAAATAATTGAACAGAAAAATAAAGACGGTCTAAAGGGAAGAATTCAAAACATCTAAATTAATAAAAATATTTCTAATCAGTAGTATGTTAGTGTTTACTTTTGAGTAACACAGCTTTCATTCCTTGTGTCTTCTTTTTTTTAAAAAGACAAGCTAATTTTTTTGTAAAACTAATAAATGAGTTTGGTAATGGGTAATGAGGTTTCTATTTGTAGTCCAGATAATCCTGATTTTCTGTGTTCCTTTCAGTGTCGGACCTTAGAATTCTTATGTTAATCAGGAAGACAGATCATGATCTTGTGCTTTGGATAAGTTCTAGTGAAGAAGACATTGTTTTCCTAGCTGACACTTTTGCACAAATTTCGGTACTCCTGCTTTTCCTGCTCCAGAAATGCAATTTCTCACACACTGCCTTCTGTGACAGCAGGTTGCTGTTTTAATTTTCTCTCAAATGTTACTGACTTTGCTTCCAAGAACATCTAGAGGCAACTGGTCCATTCTTTAATTTTTTTTTTCATGTACTTTATTTAAAGAAATAATTCTGATGCCTTCATTTAGCTCCCCATTAAAAAGAGATTAAATTAATGCTGTTGATATGCAAAAGGACTCTAAATTCCATCCCCACTATATGACCTATTCATTAATGAAGCACTTCAGTGACAGCCATCCAAGCATTCTTTAGCACCTTCTGACTTTGGCGCACACTTATGTCATAGGTAAATTTTAACACTATTTTTTTAAATATGGGACTTAAAGGCAGACATAAGATGGAAATATACAGGGTTTTTTAAATCCTCAAAATGAACTAGTTTTCATAGTTTGAGCAATGATACAGGACAAGTTTGTCCAAGTTGGCATGAAAAGCTGTATGAAAAACATGTAAAAACCACCTCCTGCCCTCTTCAATGAACCCAGACCCTTGACCTCAGAGGAAAGCAAGAAAAGTGCAAGTGTCGGAAACATCTCTTCCTTTTTTTACCTTTATTATTCTTCCTGGCATATAATTCTAAGTTACCTTCTTGTTTCCATTTCAGATAATTCTACCCTCACTTTTTCACACAGATTTTTAAATTTTAAATTGTGTATAATGCACACACCACATCTGACCCTCACACTTCAGCCTTTTCCTTAGTGCATTTTGTTTCTCCGTTACACCAGACTTCTATTTTATTTTCCATATAAAAGTCACATTTCATTGGTTTTCTGGCTCTAGTCAGAAAAAAAAAAAATAGAGCTTATATTATGATAGTGCCAACAGCCAATTTTGAGTGAGTAATTATATTTTATTTCTCATTAAAACAAATTAAAGGATGTGGACTACTGCAGTACTTGTAGACTACCAGAGTTTTCAATCTCTTCTTTTAAAATAAGGGCCGTGTAGACTGCCAAAAAGATTGTTTTACTAAAAAACCAAGTTTTATGCATCCTTTTTTTTTTATACTATGGTCATTTTTTAACCACATAGATCAACACATAGATGTTTGAATCAAAAGAATCAGTAGAGTGCTGACAGACCATTTTTCCTAAAACCCACTTGCTTGTTTTTCTGTATTTTTCAGAGACTATTTTATGCTTATGTTGTTTCAGTGCAATAGTAACATACGCATGATATACCAACCTTCTTTTTAAATGCTAGGTTATTTCACTTTGGTAATGTCAAAACTATGTTTTTGTTTTGAAATATACTTAGTTAATGATAAGGATAAATTAACAATAGTTATTTTCTTTTACAACTGAATTATGATGAGGCTGTTTTGATAGATGTGTTGTTCATGTTCTCATATTTATTGTTGCCTTAATAATTCTATTGTTAACTTTGTTTGGAAGAGATTTATAGCTCAGTTGTAAACATCATCCCATCTGTAGTATGGCTTGCAAGAACTCAGCTAATAGTTCATTTTAAAATCTTGCTTTCTAAATTTAATAAAATAAAAAGAAGGTGAAGCTACATATATTTAAGTCACACAAGTTAATGAAATTTAGTGACTTTTAATCTAAGAAATGCGTAAAATTGTCTCTTGAAGCAATGAGCTCTGAGTCAATTCAGATTAATAAATATCTCAGTTTTAAATCCATTAAATATAGTATTTTATGTTACCTTCTTTGCTTGGTCTTCTTTTACCAGAATTTCCTAAATAATCTCCATTTTTTATTAAAAATGCTATTATTTGTTTATATTGAACATAATATGTTCAATATTTTCATTACAAATTATGTACCTGTTGTGCATGCACAATCCCTGGAAGTGTTAAGGCCAGACATTGGATGGGGCTCTGAGCAACCTGGTCTAAAGGAAGGTGTCCCTGCCCACGTCAGTGGGGCTGGAACTCAACAATCTTTGCTTCCTTCCAACTTAGACCATTCTATTAATCTACGTAGAGAGAGCTTACTAAATATTTCTCAATATGCAGAAATAAAAGCAATGTATTTGGATAAGTGAATATGATACCCAAGCGAGGATCAAAGGGGCCAAATAAAAAGTCTTTGTGGTCTGGTGAAGAGCATTTGACTGTAACTGAAGAATTGCATGAAGTTTGTAAAGAAGGTATTTTTGCTAGTGTGTCTCATTAAGTCAATGATGTAGGGTAATCGCTATGAAGCAGGTGTCTAGATACTGCAAACCTTTTTGCAGGTGTAAAAAGATAGACTTTGCAAGTTCACAGGTTAAAGGGCTATTTCAGTGAGTTCTGGGCTGTGTCTGGTAAATAATGTAGTCACTACATGAATAATTTCAGAAAAGAAGGTTAAAGAATGCATCTTTGTTCAGAGGTTTCATTGTATCTGATTCCTTTCTTTTCTTCTTCTGCCACATAATTATATGTGATTTTTCCGGCAAAAATCAACAAGTTCACAAACAGTAATTTTATAATGAGTCACAGATCCAGGTTGCACACTTCTCTATCTACACATGTAGTTATCCCTCTGGTCTCTCCACACAAGGCAATAGAAAATTCCAGCATTGCACCACTGCTTCCTAACTTCAAAGGACTAACTTCACCCTCTCTCCTCTTCAAATCTGTAAAATACAGCTTTTTACTTTCAGACCACCAGTTAAAATCATGAGCCAAGTCTTCCATGTATTTGTCTCTGACTTGTATCCTCTTGTCGGCTTATCTTGGCAAATCCAGTATTACCCACTGGTCTCGGATATTTCCGAACAGGTCTTCCAAGATTCTTCCTCCAGACCTGGTAGGAGGCATCTCCAGTTACAAACTGCCAAGAGAACCAGACAAGATGTTCCTGTAACCAGACCCCTTCCCAGTGATCTCGTGTTGAATAAGGTCTCATGAGGATTTCTGTTCTGCTCTGTTCTGGGTCAGACTCTTTTCTAACCTAAGTCTCCTTATCAGCATGAATCCACATCTTGCTTCAGCCCTGGTGTTATGCTAAAGAGTAGCAGAGCGAATGCACTGCTGGTACTTCAAAACCAGCTTGAAGTTAACCTCTGTTAGCTGCACCACACTGAAACCCAGGGGCATTGACATGAGTGAGTGGCCAAGGAAGCAAGCAGCAGATGACTATTATTGGGTATAAACATAGGAATAGAGCACAATATTCACTGGTATGTATACATATATGTATGTGTATATATATATATGTACAAATATATACAATTCAAATATTCTGTGTTTTTCCTACGTATAGGAGAATTACTGTGAGAACAAGGCATGTTAGTAAATTAGTATTTTCAAGCCTTAGGCTAATTCACAGTGTAGAAGTTCACAGGTAGTAATTTGCCTCTACATCAAAACCAAGTTTTAGCATGATGTTCTGGTTTTCATCTACACGTCATAGAGACATGAATTGTCTGTTTTCTCTTTTGTAAACCGAGAAACCATGCCACAGAACATTACTTCTGTTTCATTATTTGCCCAAAATGAAACTGCACGATCGATACAAAAACTGATCTAGAAAAACCTGTTTCCAAGTTCCATAGGACAAAATATCATATTATTCCATATCCCTACACACCACTTCTCACTGCTGGAAAAATAGTTTGTTAATCCTATCAGATGCCAAAGTTGGAAGCTGTGGAAGCCACTTTTAAAGTTAACTGATAAAAAACTATTGCAAGAGGGAAATGAACCCTCTCTGCAGAACATTTGTCAGCGTTATAAGTAGGGATGTCCTTTCCCCTCAAGATAAACTTGTGATGAGAGGAAGGAACCTTTTTAAACATGAGCATGACATCTTCAAGCTGAGTTTGTTTATCTAACACAAATAGATCCAGGATTCCCTTTTTTTCCCCCTTTGATAGCACATATTATTTATATCAAATAAATATTTCTAAGACTTTCATCAATCTCAAGTTCATTTAAGTTCATGCTGAATAAATATTAATGTTACAAGGTGCTGGAGCCAGATTGGATTTTGTTCCTGGTTTTCAGGCTGGATTTATTTCTGTCTTCTTTTAGATGGATTTGTTCTTGAATAGACTTTATAATACTGTTACAAATATTACAAATGTAATAAAGATTCTTTGTAACTCTCAAGTAGTAGTCACAGGCCTCACTCTGCCTGACTCTAAATCTAAAAAATTAGATTTGATTGCTTTTACCATATCGCATAAGGAAAGTGGGGAAAAAACCCTACCAAACTGCAAGTCTCTGTCAGTAGAATGTCATTCCTGAAGAAGCAGTATTACCAATCCCTTCCCTTTCTCTCTCAGAACCATTAAAGAAAATTTCTAAATGTTACTAGAAACTGTGTTCAGTAATTTGCACAGCCTTGCTTTAGGTTTAAAAATGGAGGAGCATTTTTTTTTTTTTTGCATTCCAAATTTACTATCCAGAAGCATATGTGTAGGTTTTCTCTCTCTGTCAGAGTCTGAGAAGATCAGAAGGAAACAAATTCTAGCATTTGTCAAGTGTACAGACAGTTACCATTACTGTGTTTCTCTTCAGGATTTCCCTCAAAAAAATAACTGCATATAATACTACGGCACAAGAGCCATCTTGCACTCTCCAGACACACTGGATTTGTGCTTACATTTGCATCATTGATGGTATTTTATGTTTTTTGGGATTTCTGGACTCATTGTAACTAGTCTTCTGGATCTTCTGTATTTGTACACGTACGCTGGCTGTATCTGTACAACAGAGTTAGAAATTCCTACATCAGTGTGCCAGCTACAGAAGTTCTGCCTGGACAAAGTCTGGAACAGAGAAAAATGACAGAAAAGTTCAGTTATAAAATAGCTTTAACACAAGGCAAATAAACACAGTTCCGCTATAGTACTGTGGCCCTGAGGATCTGTATGACCACCTGCCAAATACATGTCATCATTTCAAACAAATTTTGCTCTCCAAAACATTCGTCTCTAACTTAAAATCATATATATTATCCCCTATACTAACACAGCGGACATCATACATGTCTTTTGCTTTTCAAGTTATTTCAGATTCTCTTCTCAACAGCCTTGATCAAATCACAGGCAGGTGATAATTTACCTATTGTTATGTCTTGAATACTTTTTAGGAGGATGTCCACTTCAGAATGGCCCCAGCCACATGCTGAGGTAGGGTGTGATACAGATACTAGAAAAAATGGTTACTGGATGGCTGATGTAAAAACAGAGCTTATTTCCATCATTTTTTTAACAGACATGATAGCTCAATACCTCCTCAATCCCACCATATAAATAACATCTACAGTACTATGATGACAGAAATATAACACAGAATTTTTCCATGAGGACAACACTGAATACATAGGAGGAGATGTTCAGCTGTTTTGTATTAAATTTTTTAGCTATACTGTTGTGATTTCATCAACAGTAAACACCACTACCTAACTTTTAAATGCAAACCCAAAAGGTTGTGGAATAGTTTTTCCACTTTGCTCAATACTTGTCAAACCAACACCTTGACTATTGTGGTTCTTCTGTTCTCTTTTGATTACACCTTAATTAGGTGACTCATTAGTTCATGATTAAATCTAATTTAAGAATTTTGAAAAAAATTAAATCACCAAAATTGTTGGTTATATCATCTAACTTAGGACATTGGACAGCTACATTATCTAAGTTTAGCTATCAAATAGTTAAGTGTCAAGATTGAGACAGCAGTTTAGGCTCTGATCAGTCAGTAAAGAGAAACTCTGGAGTATAATTCAGTGCAAATAGTGAACCGTTATAGATAATGAATCGTCTTTATACATAGCACAATTTTAGATGATAGAGATGCTCTAACATGTCATAATTTAAAGTGTGAAGAAAATCTTGTGGAGCTGGATATGCAGCCAAGCAGGCGCTGTCCTTGCTCTGTGCCATAAAGAACAAGCCAGTAGTGGTGGGAAAGCACGTCCACATTAATAGATGACACTCATATATGCAACAGACTTTTTTAGCACAATTCTGGATGTCTCTTGAAGTGACTTAAAGACTTGGATCTGTTTCTGAACACTGGCTTCAAGCCCACCACCATTTGCTTCTATTCTCTTTTAATTTTTAAATCACCATACACACTACTGCTATATTTCATGATTCCTAACTATCTTTTAATAACCAAATGAAAGGAAAAGTGGTTATTGTGTCTCATAAAACTCTGAACAGATTTATATGGGACATTCTAAAGGTAGATGTGAATGGTTGATGGGCAGTCCTGGAAAGCATCTGACAGATTTTCATTATAGTCCTCAACATTTTAATCCTCATAACTATCCTGTAATAATTAGAAGATATTTAACACAGATGCAAGACAGGAAGGCATAAGAAAATAAAGGTTTTTTCTAGTCTCCATAGGCATGCAGATGTTTTCAAGATGTATTATGATGTGAACCTGTGGATTTGAAGGCACAGCTCAGAACAGTGATGCATGGTAAAAAGAAATTGTGTGGAGAGGAATTGAAATTACAGTAGGAGACAAAATATTTCAAAATACCACATCAATCTGTACTGACCAAATATAGAAAAAGTAATCTGTGCATTCCTATTTAAAATATTCTTGAAATATTAGGAGCTCAGATCCAAATAAAAGTATTCTAAAATTCAGACATTACTCTTATTTCTACCTCACCCCTTTCCCAAAATAAACACGTGCTTTAAGGATGTAATGAAATTCTTCCACATATGAAATTGACAGGAAGAAGAATTGCTTCCAATAATTTTTTAAAATATTTTTATTTCTCTGTGTTATTGAAACTTGTGAAGAATTCCCAGCTAACTCAACAGCACTCATCCGAAACAGTATACTGCTCAAAACTGACTCTTATAATCTCTTGTAAATGCAAAGGTAAAATTATAACTCATATTTTCTTCAAACTCAAAGTGTACAAGCCCACAGTAATGTCTGTCACAGTCACCAGGGACCACTTAGAATTTTTATTTTGGTTTAGATTAATGACAAGTTTAATGATAGTATTTTTGAATTCAAGTAGGGTTTTTCTTGGTGGTACTAAGATTTACCAGTACTATTCAGAAGATTTTTTTCCAAAAGTGAGGAGAAATCTTGTCTTTGAACTCAACTGAAGCTCAAATCAATTTAGTCACAGGAGCTGAATGTGAACAGGGTTACAATAACCACGGAAACTCTGTTCCCATAAATGTCTGCTGAGACCAAAATAGAAATGGATTATAATGGTTATAAGATTCAATAATTATGCATATTACATTAAACTCATATTAATGCTAGAAATACTTCTGCAGTTGCTCTATTTTTCAAAAAGCTGTAGATCATTTAAAAAGATGAAAAATGTGCATATGTTAGCTAGCTTTTATGGTGGATTTTATGAGTTTTCTAGAACAGTCACACAATTTTATTCTTTTGCATCCCCACTCATATGTTTCATTTCATTCTCACAGAAATCACAGAGGAGAAATAGGTATAGATATATTTTTATTTCAGATGTAAAATTCATGTGTCACTTGTAAGTTATGCAAGGAAAATAAGCTTCATTAAACAGATCTAAAAGTTGTCTGCAAATACTGATTTGTAATATGGGAGTACTTTCCTTTGAAATCATTAAATCTGCACAACTAAAGTAACTTTATCTCCATGAAAAATTCCACTTACTACCTCATACTGATGAAGAACTAAGTGATTTGTTTTAAAATATTCTTCCTAATGACCCAGACATCCAGTTTCCTCTGTGTTTGCATGTTATACACATTTACTTGCTGCAGGAAACAAAAAAGTATATTTCAAAAAATTAGTTAAATGGAATTTAAAGGGAATTTTCCAAATACATGAATTTCAGAATAATCTCATAGCAGCTAATTGAGACAATTTTCATGGTTTATAAGCTCTTGACTCTCTCAGAAATATACACTACCAAAAAATTCCTTTTACTAATTCTATTCAGCAGAATCCGTTTCCCTCCATGGCAATAGAGAAAAAGCATTTTTGTCACTGATTTTACTGGAAGCAGGGCTGAAAGCCAATTAACCACCAATAGGCAGCAAGCATGACACCCTTACGGTCCCAAATAAAGTGTATCTGCACACCTATTTCAGTCATAAAGCAGCAGCAGCAGCTGAGCACTATTACACTGTACCAACATAAAGAGTTCCTACGTGGACCTGTGTTCTTATTAATAATGATCAATGAAACCCTCATCTGGCCGTGGTGGCTGTTTTGCAGCCAGCAGTCATGACACGATTATATTCCATATAGGAAGAAGACAAGCATACAAGGAGTTAACCCTTAAAGCTGAATGCAAAACAGAAGATTTGCAAAATCTCCACAAGTCATTCAAGAAAGAGTCTAAATTTAAATATCAGAATGAGGTGTGCAATTAGAAATTAAATATGAAAGCTAATGAAGGGGGGAAAAAGAAATTAAGATTGTTATTTGTACTACATCTGATATATACATACAGCTATTAAAGTATAGCAAATCAAAATATGTAGCTAAGGATGTGAAAGGAATGTCATAACTGGTGGGGCTAAGACAGAAAGTTTTATTAGTGCATCAGAAAGAAATATCCTATTTATCCTTCATATTTAAAATTCAACATGTTGAAGTTCTTGAATCAGATAGGAATGGGAAGTTCTTTCAATCTTCTAACTGAAAATTATGTCAAAAAACTTCTAGCAGGAAACAAACTTTATAAATTAGAACCATATAAGCTGCAAAAGAGTCCTCAGACCAAACCTACAGGACACCAAAATTTGAAATCAGTCATCAAGAAAGTAATTTAACGTTAAAAATGAGAAAGCTACAAAGCTTCCATGGTGATAGAGGGGAAAAAAAGGGGGTCTTATCATCCACACCCATCACATGATCCACAAATGTCTATAAGAAGAAAGATAGATACATAATTGGAGTGCTGGAATGAAAAGAGATCAGACTGGATTTTTAGCAAGGAGAAACAAAAAATGTTCCATACATTTATTTCTTCTGTGGGGTACAGTGATAAGAGATCATTTTACAAGAATAGCAAGAAATTGTAGGGACCATGTCTCAAAGATGAATACACACAGTCACAATAAAGTTCATTTTGTCAGGTTAATTAATCAGTGCAGCAAACTGATAAGGGAAATAATGATTTTCTCTTTCCGATATATTAAAATGAATTCCATATGGGACTATATGTTGGTTTTGTAAGATAAGGATATTAATAGGATCATTGAAATTCAGTGATATTTGACACTCAGGAGTTAAAATTAGACAAATCTTCTGATAATCAACTACAGATTTGGGAATTGTCTTAATCTCTATAAAGCACTAGAATTTGGAGCAACTTGTCTGCAAGTTTGAGTACAACTGCAGTAACTCACAGCCTGATTCTAACTGGTTGAAGAATAACCAGAACTTGGTGGTCATATACTTATTTTTTGTGTCTCAAACTGGATACCCTGAAATACTGAGGGAAAGGTGATATTCTTAATGAAACTTCATACACTTTACAGCAAGTGAAAGTCAGCAAATCATGACAGCAATTCATAGCAGTTTTAAATTTAAACTAAATGAATTTGAATTCGAATTTTAACTATTATGAAATGTTTTTCCTCATCTAAACTGCCACAAGATCCTGTGTTTATATCTAAGTTTGGACTTGAAATAAATACAAAATATGTTTTTCAAAAAGTTTCACTTTCTGTTATGGTGTCGTCCAAGCTTCTTGTAGAGTACCTGAAACAGTCCTGTTTTCAGCTCACAATCAATTTTTTTTTATCAACAGTTCTCTTTTTTCTTTTTTTTTTTTATCTCTTAAATATCAGCCATATCTAGAAAAAGATATGTACCATAAGGCCCATTGGGTGCACAATGGCTGATGAGTGTTTGGGCTAAAAAGAACATTTTATGAGTGCAAACACTATCTAACCCATTTCTTCCCTGGGTATGATTGTAAATGACCCAGACCTCTGTGGAACAGCAACCTGCAGTGAAAAATCCTTCTGCTACCACAAGCAAGAGTGTAACGCTGCGAGACAGAAGCAGCAGCCCCATTAATACATCTTCTTACACAACCAGTTTTGCAACTTGAAGAATACTGTAAGAAAAAACTCTCTAGACCTTTAGTCACTTTAATTTACCCAAGAAAGAGTGGTATTGAAATTCCCCACCTAGATAGATATTTTCACTGGTTGATCTGAACTGCAGTTTCATTGCAGGAAAATTGGGATATGTTATAATTTGCCAAATTCATCCAAGTTCTGAAGCTGTTATTTTCTTTGACTTATCGAGTGGAAGCATTCAGGAGTAAAGTGTAGAGTGCTAAAGAAACTCTGGAGAGAATGATTTCAAGTGATTTACTTGGTCTCAATAAAAACAGCCTCCCTTGCGGATGAGAGAGACACATTCCACGTAGCAATCCATTTATTAAGGATTCCCTATAGAAAGTGAAGTATATCAACCATTATATGAACCTTAATTGTGATTATATTTTATTGCTAGTTAGATTATTAAGTGTTTAAACTACCAGATAACAGAATCTATATTCTCAATAGTCTAAGAGTGTTAACATTAATTTTGTTAAATATTTCAGCCCTGTTCCAACGATCTCTTGGAGGAAAGTTAATGGTCATAATCCAAGTAAAGCCCGCCTGAGAAAATCCCAAGCTGTGCTTGAAATACCTAATGTGCAGCTAGAGGACTCAGGAATGTATGAATGTAAGGCTGAAAACTCTCGTGGAAGAAATGTCTTCAGAGGACAGCTACAAGTATACAGTAAGTGTAACTGCTCACAATATTATCCTGAAATGCTTTGTCCATGTTTAAGGCTCTAAATACATGTGAAGCATTCCAAGGTTCAGTAGAAACAAGACACCTTGATATACTGAGTATATCAACAATAGTATTGAATTAAGGTATATATTTTTGTTCCTTAGTATTACATTAAAGTCTGAAACATAAATTACATTGACTGCTTTGAAGAACTGACTTAAATACAATTTCATATGGGATTTTTTTTTTATTAAAAAGTATAGCTGTAGTTTTAAAAGTCTGTGTCTTTTACTCCTGATATAACGACATGCAACCTAAACATGAAATATGCATCAGAAAAACAATGTTAGAGATGTTTTAGGATTATTATCACAGTTTTATTAACATTTTACCTGTGCCATGCTTGGGTGCTGAGCTTTGTCAAGTTCATTGTACTGGAATGAGAGCTGAAGGAGGGGGTTTTTTTTGCAGAAAATTCTCAATCTAGGCATGCACGATTTCCAAAAGTTCTGATATTCACAAAGTGTTTGACATTTCCTATCTAAGACTCACAAAAATTTTTTGAGTGACCATAAAAGTAAAATTGAGTCATGCCTCACATTGAAAAGAAAAAAGGAACCCTAAAAATAAAAATATTTTTGAAACAAAATGAATTCTATATTAAACTGTTGCTGTATTCCAGAGTCTAGAAACAAAAGACTATGTAAGATATATCATGAATACTTACAAGTCAAAGTTTGGCATATATCACATGTAAGCTTAAATCCACTACTGAAGCCACACTACTTTCTATCATTCCACAAACCCTAAACCTTAAATACTTAGTAGGAAAGGTCTACTGCAGAAGGTTATGCAATAAATCTTTCAAACTAGATTGTTTTCTGTCTTCTAATATCACAACCAGTGGAATTCCAAATGATGCAGTTTAGATAGATCCTCAAGTTAATGGATATATCTAAGAGGAAGTTTCTCCTCTTAATCAATTTTCTTCTTCTTTTCCTGATATCAGCCCATGGCTCCTAATGCCTTCTCCCCATTACTAACTGTACAGAGTTCTCTGTCTTTGTAACACACTTTCATTAAATAGCTATAGACTAGCATGTTATATTTAGTTTATTTTCCATATGTGTCAGTATTTTCAGATCCATAATCAATTTTTCTGTTTCCTGTGGCTTTCCAGTGTCTTTATGTTAACTCAGTTGATAGTGAGTATGAGCATATCTCTGAATCATGCTTCTTTCCTTGCTTTTTAGTCTCATCCATCTAGAGCCCAGGGCAGGTTTTTGTCTTCATTTTTTTTTGTATATGCTGAAAAAATTATGTGATGGTTAAGATGGCAGTCTGCGCATTTAATTTCAGACTTGCTGTCTTGCACTTGCAGCAAAGGTTTTATAAGTCTTTTGTTGAAAACAGCAGTCAAAGCCCGGGACCTACTCTATGCCTCCTACTATGCCAATAGCCCACAGATATTTCTCAAATTCTTACTTTAAATTACTTCTGTGAAAGTATAGAAGCTCCTACAAGGGACCTAAGGGCCAGGGGAATTTAGAAACTGGTCTTTTTCTACAAAATTTCTTAAAATGTTAGAAATTCAAAAAATTTAATTTGAGTCGTAAGGTGTATCCCAGCTCATATACTTCCTACCTGCTTTCTAGAGCTGTGAAACTACTAGATGTCAAAGCACCTAATAAAGGTGTTATAACTATCTCTGATTCCATCTTTCAGAGTTAAAAGAATATAAAAGTTGCTGTTCAAGAGAGAAAATAAGATGTTATAAAATGAAATTATTTCTTCAAGAACACCATGAAGATCTATGCCATAAAATTACAACAAACACGACGTAGTGTTCTACACAACTCTTAGTCTCTCATTAGCCTTTGGCTTTGAGCAGAAATAAAGATGGTACTCCTTGGAAAATATTTAAAATGTTAGTTTCTTCCTATTCTGTTTAGATAGAAATATGGATTTTTTTTGCCCTTCACCATTGTCTGAATTATATTTTATAGAGTCTCTGCCTTTATGGGATAGAGCATAATTTTAGCTCATTGGTGTTTTTTGCAATAATATTAGGACAACTTCTTTAACATTTTAGGAAGAGAGTTCACTTCATACTGTCTCGTTCCTCTATTACCGGATATGGGACACTAACATATTGTTTCAACTGTTTGCATCAGCAGGCAGCAAGGTTGGAACAGGTTACAGAGGGCTTTCACATGGACAATACGAGCAGTGAGCTCCCATACAGCAGGACAAGAAGCGCAGACTTTGTTAGCCCCCTACAAGTGCCTTTCCTTGGCCTCAAGATAAAATTGTCCCCATGGAGCCTTCAGTGCTCCTGAAGACAGCATTAGTGTCTCACTGGCCTACAAACCTTGGCAACTTTTTACTGAGATGTAAGAGGGTTTGTGTGAGAAGGTATTTACCAGCACAACATTTAGCCAAATGTTACTTCACAAAATTCTCAGCTTCCTTTGCTGACAGCTGATGTTGCAGGATTTGGGGGCATTATCTGAAATGGCCTCTTCTGCTGCATCTTTTGTTCATAACACTCAACATGAATTATTTACCTGTAAGCTCACTCTTTTCACTGACATCTTATTCCTCCAGGTGACAACGATTACTTTGGCTCAGAAATTCAGATGTAGGCCATCATTCCTTACCAGGGGTTTCTTGTAAAATTTCAGAGCAGTCTGTAGGACCAGCTGTGTCATACCACGGTCTCACAATTTGCATCTCTCTGTAGGAACTCACTCGTTGTCTGTTTGAATCTTCTTCATTCTGTCAGCTGTATCTGAACTGGGTCACCACAGAGGATTTTGGAGAAAGCCCAGGACACCCAGTCTGCCTGTCTAGTCACATTTAATCACAAACTAGTGATTTTCTGTTTCTTACCTGCTGCTGCAATCCAGATACACCATGACTGCCTGGTGCAGCTGACAATTCGGATGTTGTTCAAAAAACACTGTTTCAAATGCTGACAACTTCACATTATTGTAGTCTCAGCACTTAGTGGAAATTCAGCTGTAGGCATTAAAAACATAATTTTTAAAATGCCAGACATCCTCTTATGCATTGCAACCTATTATGAGAGGTGTGATTTTCCCCCAAGTGATCTGCTCATCCTGTAAGTTCCTGTGAAATTTTATTCAAGCTCAAATTGATTATTAGAAGAGAGCACAAAAATTAAAATGTGAGTGGATAAATTTGCCATTAACCTTTTTGTTTCTCCACAAATTCTGGCTAGCAGTATTTTATCAATGGTAAGCACTGACTTGTGCAATTCCTGCTCCTCTCTCACTCTTAAGTTTTTGGGGTTTTTTCTGTTACCAGCTCTCTGGTGCCAGGATCAGCAGGGGGTGGTGATGTGAAGACATTATAAAAACACATTTTTGGCCGTTTTTCTTTTGGCTGTATCAGTTCCCTCATCCCACATTACAGCAGTGCCCTCCTCACAGCTGGAGGGGAGGCTTGCCGTAACACAAGAGTGGAACAAGCAGCTGAGGGCAGGAATATTCTGTAATACAGTGTAACTGACCATACTGATTTTAAAATCTATTTTAATTACTTCCTTATAAAAACTGCAGGGGGGAAAAAAGTCCACTCCAGCAACTACAGGTTAGTCCCACACAGTAAAACTGGCAAGACAAGAGATTTTGTAGTCAAAAGTGTACATTCATTTTAAATTTTCTATCTTGACTTTCTCATTTATCTCTCAATGTGCTTCTTCTACTTTACTCTTCCAAATGGATCTCACATACAGGAAAATAATTTTTTTTCACTCCAAACTCTGTACTCATTCACATTCTAGGACATTATTTCAAGTTATTTGTCTATGTCAAATTTTGTTGTTATTTCTTCTCAGACAAAAAGTTGCTTAAAAATTTGAGAAATCAGAATTTTCTGGACCTTAATTTCATTTTGCATGGAGGATTTAAAAACTGGCCTTGTATAAGCTTGTAGATTTATTGCCAATTTAAATCTGTAAAACATTTTGACATCCTTGAATAAACAGATGCAGAAATGCAGCATAAAATAAATCAGGGATTGGATGGTGATCTCAGAAGCACTGTATAAAACTCTGGCACAACACCCATAAAGAATACTGAACACTAAAATGCATCCTTCTCTTCTCACAATCACCCCAAAACTCTTCACTGGACAGATTAAAAAACAGGCAGACACCTGTTTTTTCCCAAGATGAATGTTGCATTTATAAGAAGAAAAGGACTTGTTACTTTTGAAATCTGGTTAAATTTTATAATTAAAATAAATTGTGATTATGGGATGAAGTTTTCTTTGCATACACATATATCAGGGTTATGTTAAGATATTTTTGTTTAAAAAAAAGACCCCAAAATGATACATTGAGTCAGAGGTTGTATATTGAGTTAAATCCTTCAATTTTGAAAGTATTGATAGGATTTTAGAACAAGTGTTATGGTTTTATGGAGAGTGGCCCTTGCTAACAAGCAGAGAGGGAATTCTCTATGAAAAAGTAATGAATACAGAGAGAGAAATAGAAGCCAAAAAGTGATGAACAGTATTTCTCTCAATCATGTTTTGAGCTCTGTTCCAGTTATATCTACCTATTGCTTCGCTACTTTATTCTCAAAGGGGTGGGAATCTGAGTCATTACCTTCACTGATGGCAAGTCCAACAGCTTGAAAAATGTGACTCTAAAGACTATTTAGGCTACAAGGAGAAAATTTAGGGTAGAAACACCTCAACTAATGGGAAAAGGTTCTTCTGCCCTGTTGGTCATACCACTGTGATCTGCAAGTTTGTAGTTTCAGAAGAAAACCTGTGCCACGATTGTGTTAGCAAGACAGACAGACAAAAGGTAGGGAATAGCAGTTCTTAAGAGGACAAGTCTGCAGCCAGGCTTGAGGCAGCTTTGTTTCAGTGTAAAAATGTGCACAGTCTTTTCTGGACACTCTGGTTCATGACAAGCTCAAATGCAACGTAGAAATGTAAGACTATATATGCTTAGGGTCAAATAGTAGAATTTGCAGAAAAGTAAAATAATGAAAATAAGTAAATAGGAACTGTTTAGTTCCTCTTTGAAACTGTATGATTTTATGGTACCACTGGCTGTCTTTTATGACTTATAAAAGTCTTTTATGACTTTTTTGTTACACATTTAACTGCCTCATCTTCCAGAATCATATTAATGTCATTTTCAAAGGAACGGTTGCTTCTCAGCATGCATCCTTTGCGTATATTGAAACACTCAAAAAGAGAACAACAACTACACAATGCAATTGAATTATATTTTTAGGACAACAGACAACAAATAAGCAGGAACTCCCAAAACCTTTTTCTTACTGTGGATTTTTGTGGGACCCTTTGTTATAACTTCAGAAAGAAGATAGTCAGAGCAGCACAACACATGTAGAGAATTTCATGCATTTCCTTAACTGTAAAAAGAGGAATAAGGAAGCAGAGGGGGTTTTCCTTGGATTTGGGAGTGGGGCTGGGTCTATCTCTCTGTTTTCCTCTACCAAAAAGGAAATTAGTGATTGTTCTTCTAATATATTTCCAGCTTCTGACAAATGTCTAGTCTGGGGCTCTGAAGACTATTCCCTGCTTAGGAATGATAGACACCTTGTTCTCTTTCTTCATAATCCATGCATAAGATGTAAGCTAGTAGTAGTTAGTCACCTGTCATGCTTTTTCATATCTTCTCATGTCTTTGATTGGTGACCTGTCAAATGTCAACTAGATTCAAAGATTTATTTTTAAACTCAATTCCCCATGTTTAAGTACATTATCAATTATCTGTCATTTGAAGCAGAGACTTTGTTATGACAGATTTGGACTTCTATTCATACCAAGCAGAATTTTACATCTCTTTAGCAATGATGGCCTTTTAGCTAGTTTTTCACTGATTTGGAAAAACAACAAACAATGACAAAAACAAATAAACAAAAAACCCCCAAACCAATATTTACTGTCCTTAAGTTAATTAATTTCATCTATCATCCTCTGTGCTATACAAAGTGTTATGGGTAAAGTATGAAAACCCAAAAGCTGGCTGTTAAGCATAGATTTTTATTTCTGCATATCAACGCTCAGTTTCTCACTGAGCCCTATAATGTTTTCCATATTATAAGATCCAATAAATAGCTATCTGATTGACTGCCACATTAGAGTTCTACTTCTCTGCAAAAAACATTCCTTGTTTTTTGATGGATTACGTAGTGAAATTTAGGTATTAGTGATCACATATACAGCTATCAACTGTCTGCCTTTAAAAAAATACTGTTTTCAGATTGACATACAGTGTAATTTATGATCCTGATGAATGCTGGAAGTCTCATGGGTTCTGTGATTAAAAAAGTTAAAAACATTTTCTCCCTTGAAATATGAATTAAACTTAAGACACTTAACAGAAATATGTGCAAGTACCTTACCAAATTCCCACTCATTCATAGCTAAATAAATAATAGTTTCCTAGTAGACTGAGAAAACTACAGGAAACAGAATCTATGACAATTTAGCTTCTTACCACAATTTAAATAGCTTAGCTCTTGTAAATTATTAAATGTTCTATTGTGACTATCAAACATCTGTCTTAAATTCAGGAATAATGAATACAATAATATATAGTACAGCAATTTAATCCATTGGACTTTATTAAATCAGGTATGTTCTTATTCTTGGCCATGTTACTTCTCACTACCTGGTACCATTACAGCATTTCCTTTAAATTTTTGAAATTTGGTTAATTTTATTACTGTCTCTTGTTGTTTGGGCCTTTTTTTTTAATGTGGTTAGTTCTGAGAGTAAGATAAGTCTTGTAAAGACTATTAATTTTAGCTTTTTAATTGATTATGTCTTTGCACATCAGCTAGAGACTTACCAGTTTATACATTTTGACTCTAACATGGCAATTTTTTCTTGCAGCCTACCCGCACTGGGTGGAGAAACTTAACGATACACAGTTAGACAGTGGAGATCAGCTCCGGTGGGAATGCAAAGCCACTGGCAAGCCAAGGCCCACCTACCGCTGGCTGAAAAATGGAGTTCCTCTCTGGTCACAGGTACACTAGACAAGGAGTCACCTGCATGCTGGATGCTTCTCACTCAGACAAAGTCAGTTAAAGAAAGTACGGAAAGTACTTCAGAAATTACTGTTTGGTTAACATAAAAAGTGTGATGACCATCACATTTTTGACTCAATTTATTCTCTGCACGTAACAGAGCTCATCACGAAGACCATTAAAATGGTCCATATAAGACTCCTAGAATGTAAAGTGTTTAACTACAGTCACCTGATATATTTTAGAATTAGATATAAGTAAAATTGTCTTTTTCTTTTAAAAGACCACTAATGGCATGGTCTGTCTTTTATTTCACTTTATTCCATTTCTCGCACTGAATCATCAAAGCATCATCCCACATCATGTGGGTTTTTTGCCTAATACCTTTCCATTTTTATAATCTCAAATTATTTGGAGTAAAGAAAAGTTTTGTAAATTTATTTAATTTATTTTTCCAGATTAAAAGAAAGCTGTTTGATTCTGGGAGAAAATGTCTATATTTGCAAATGAATTCACAGAATGGATTTATGAATCTTAAAGATGTAATGTCTTTCTTTTCAGCAAATGTAATTTCTATCTATGAACATCAACCAATTATGCAAACATAAAATAGTTTACTTTTGAAGCTGTGAGGCACTGAAAATAAGGTTACTATCCATTTCTGCCTTTTTAGATGGAGCTATTAGTGCTGAAATTGAAGCAATTTAAATATCTCTACTTTTTGGTTCTCTGATTTTCCAAACCATTAGTTCCTTCAGGCTCTGAAATTTCAAATTAAATTTTACTTTGAGCTGGGTGGGGGCTTACAACAAAGTGAATTTTTTATCACAGTTTCCTCTCCATTCCCAAACAATTTATGTCTTATCAATTTTAACTTACAACAACTGTTATAATGAAACTTAGAGTTGTTTTATAGCAGTTCAAATTATTCATAATATAGCTCCATGAAATACTCACTTCCATAAACAGCTATTGATGGCCCTTCTCTTCCAGTTGTGGTAATTATTTTCTACTAGTGGGCCTTTCAAATAAGAAATTTTTACTAATGATGGAAGCAATTGGACCCTTTCATTCTTACCTATGCAAGCAATCTTTAATAGCTACTTCTACGAAAATAGCACCATGACTGAGACCAAACATTTGCTACATATTTGAAGGGCATCAGATATATTACACCCACAAATGACTTCTTGCCTCATTAAAGTTCCCAGGATGAGTTGCTTTCAAGAATCATGTAAGGGTAACAGAAAACAAACAAGCAATCAGAAAAAAGGAAGCTTTGAATATAGTGAATATGCTCTGAAAATCCTTACTCTCAAATATTTTTGGACTTCTTATTCTTGTAATTTCTTGTATAACAAGAAAAAGATAAGCCAAGGAAATTTGTTGCTCAGTTTAATTTTAGGTCCTTTTTTGTCGCTTCACCTTAAGCTAATGACATAGCAATTTTCCAGTGCCTTTTTGCTTTTATAGAATGATTTTTTTTTTTTTTTTTATTTTATTACAGAGCAGGATTGAGATGATTAATGGTGTTCTGATGATCCACAGTGTGAATCTCTCAGATGCTGGAATGTATCAGTGCTTAGCAGAAAATAAGTATGGTACAATTTATGCCAGTGCCGAGCTGAAGATTTTAGGTGAGTACTGGAAAAGAATAAACTGTTCTTTTTTTCCCTTTTTGAGAGTTAAATTTTTTCTTAGACTGTTGTGACAAGGAACAGCTTCTGGCAGTCCAAACAGCAGAGCAGATAAAAGTGGTTTCTTTTTATTCTTGTTATTTATGTGTGGGTGAGACCTTTGTTGCCCCAGAGAGCATAGGACCTTCTGCTAACAAAAAATTTTCATTCATAAATAACTGACTCAGTTACATTTTGTGACTATTTCTTATATAAGGCCGTTTCAGTTCAAATAAATGTAAAAATACTTTTTACTCTCTCAAATATATGTGTAGGAGATTAAATTTAGAGGAAGTAAATGTATTTTAATCTCTTTTAAACTTAAATTATTATTTCTACTTTGGCCATTTTTCAAAGGTAATTAGGCATGATCTTAGTTTCAAAAAACTTATGAAATCACCAAAACTGATTGAATAATAGAAATTACATACTTAGGTGAATATCATCCACAGAAAAGCAAATATATTATGTAGTATTACCTGGAAATACAATAAAAATGTCATTGTCCAAAAGCTGAAGCAGGCAGTTGTTGAAGAAAAACTTGAAGAACTTTTCAGCACTCTAATTTTCCTTAAGGCAAACTGTAGCAATGTGCAATGGGTCAATAGTGATAAGAACCTTTCCAGAGGATTAAGTGAGACAGATTTGTAAGGCTCGTATCATCTTTACTAATGTATGATGTAGCTGGAAGACAGCAAAGGCATTTAATGGCCATATCAGAGATTAGACCTGCACCTGAGAATCGCTCCTGTAAACTCTCAGTCGAATGAGTAACAAAGCTGTAATTACAGAAATAATATACTATATTCCAGCAAACATTTGGATCTTTTGGCAAATAACCTCTCTAGTACATTTCAGCTATTTCCTAGCTGGCCAACTTTAGAATTTCACAGATAAGTCTTAAAAATATTTCTTTACAGTGGTAATGTTAAAAGCCAAGGTCAGTGATTGTTCTCTTTCCATCATTTTTTTTTTTGGTCATTTGTAATTCAGTCAGCAAAGACATCCCTACTGGCTACAGCGTTCTTTTGCTCAGTTTTTTGTATCTGTTATAAAATAGGTATACCTACTATGTCAGGTAGTTGCACACTTTCTTTGATATTCTTTAATATCAGAAATAGACTGTATATTGCTGCAGTAAAATTAGCTTTTCATTTTCTCACTTGTAAGATTGTTCCCCGGTAAAATTTTAACCATAATATTGTATTAAAGAAGTAGTTGTGTTTAATTTGCTGCCTTACTAAAGGGAAAAGAACAGAATAAATTGTCCATATGAATATCTCTGGTATGAAAATTAACCAAAATACTGATAGGAAATTCCTACATATTTGAGGCAATGAAGTGTAATATGTCCCTGCAAGTGTAGCTGAGATAGGAGGCTTTGGCTTTGCAAAAGTAGTTCAAGTAAAGCATAATCAAATGAGATTACTTGAGAACAATTGTCCTTTCTCGGTGTGAAATTACAGTAATTAGTGTAATTTTGTAATGCATTTATTAGCTTAGCTTTTGTTTTTAAGCAATGGGACTTCTTGAAAAGTCAAATACTAAGACTAAGACATGGTTAAATATTTTCTATTAAGAAGTTCTCATATTGAAATTCCCAGAATTCAGACAAATATAAGAAGTGAAAGCAATGAAATTTCTCTAACAGGAATATTTTTTGTAAGCATTAACTCTAGAGAGTGTATTTTGGATAGTTTTGGAATTAAAACCTTGTTTCATTTTAAACTATTTACCTCTAATAAGTTTTTGATGAAAAAAAAGGAAAAGTGTAGCTAAAACTTTTGTATTATTTAATATCTAAAGTTGTTTGATTTCACAAGCAATCTTACTCCAATCTGCTGATGTGAAAGATTTCTCATTAATCCGCAGCTGGAACAAGTTATAAACCTACCATACAATCCTGGCTGCTGATTTCAAATATTTTGTAAAATTTCAGCTTTGATATAATAATTTCAAAGAGAAAATGGAGATTCTATTCCCACAACAAAATCTATTTTCCTAATCTTTTATAATGTAATGAAACAGGAGGCTCTGATTGTTCTCTGTAGAGTTAACATACTTCTTTTTAACAGCTTCAGCTCCCACTTTCCCACTCAATCAAATGAGGAAAACAATAATTGTTACCAAGGGCCAAGAAGTTGTCATTGAGTGCAAGCCACAAGCCTCTCCAAAGCCAACTATCACTTGGAAGAAAGGAGACAAAGTGTTAAGGGAGAATAAGAGGTCAGAATCTGTTCGGTAAACTAAATATTGTGTTTGCATGTTGGATTCTGTGGTATGATGTGAAAATGCAGCACGTGACAACAACACGCTGAATATTAGCCTGGGTACGGCATAATTATTTTGTCAAGCTGATTTGTTTGACAGTAGTGACTTTATAGTTTCCACAATATTGAAATGAAAAACCTTAACACTGTTCAAAGATGCAGAGAGATCACAGGGTGCTATTACTTTGTGGGGGTTTGTCTCTATTTTCTGCTAATAATTTCAAAAATCTTTCCGTTATTCTGTAGAGGTACTACAAATTTAGTGTATGAGAGTATCAAAAGCATAGAGGCTGAAGTATCCAGGACCACATAAAATATCAAATGTGCTTATTCATTTGAAATCATTTTAATAAGGCAGATTTACAGCTTGATCACAATGGAAGTCTGTGTAAGAATAGCTTTAAAATGATTCAGAGAAGGAAAATACAATTCCATTATAGGATTTAATTATACTGGTAATTTCTTTTCTCAGCAGCACATCTGTTTAACAGAATATGTTTGATTAAATAAGTTCTGTCCAGCTTTGTAGGGTAAAAGTGGTTTAAGCACTGCAGGTTAAATGCCAGATGTAATTGCACTTTACAAGATTGCTTATCTGTACACTAGAATAGTTTTGCTACTCTGCACATGGTCTTTAAGTACAAAGAGCAATCTTTTCCTCTTTCTGGTAATGTGGTATGTGAATGAGCCATTTAAAATTACTTCTGTAGTATTAATCAGAAAGATAAATGCAAGCCCCCCTTTTGTTCAATTTTTGCAATACTGACGGAAGCAGTAGAGTGCATCTGTTCTCATTAGCTGCAAAAGCTATTTTGTTCAAGTGTGCTGTATTTTCATCTCATGACACTTGTTTTGTTCTGAGAAGGAAAAATGGGTAACTTCTTGTGCCATACTGAATTTCTTTTTAAGGAGGAGAGAGCAAAACAGCATTATATACAACATTTTACTAACAGGAGTGAGTTTTGCAGTGTATATTGACAATATGACAGATTGATATTACAAAGAAGCTAAAAATATCAAATATTGTGACACTGATGTCTCTATGTTCTACCTACACAGTTAATACTTTTCACTACATGACCTTTTCCCCTCATTTCCATAGAACTCCCTATGATCACCATGTGTAAATCACATTTTAATCCAAGACCAGTAAAGCACTTTGGTAATTACTTCGTGTCTGTCCAAACATAGCCTAACTCTGAAGTTAAAATCTTACGAAA
This sequence comes from Platysteira castanea, assembly GCA_013397175.1. NCBI lineage: Eukaryota > Metazoa > Chordata > Aves > Passeriformes > Platysteira > Platysteira castanea. The sequence goes on along the minus strand of VYXC01012015.1, from coordinate 39,441 downwards.
ATAGATCTGGAGTTATATTTCTGGTGTTTCTAGCTTTTGATACTTGCTTGTTTTGCCGGAGCCTGGAATAGGAAATGATGAAACATAGAAAATGAAGAGTTTGTTGAATTATTTCAGATATTTGAAAGAAGAGGGTTGCCTTCAACTTCATTTTTTAATCAGCTGTTCAGGGATTATTTTTTGTCATTCAGAGTAGTTCCCCTGCGTCTACTGTTTATAGAGGGGTGGGTGTGAGAGGAATATCAGTTTCAAGGGAATTCAGTCCTGCCTCTATACAGTGTGTTTTAAACAACAATAGAGTCTGTTTGAAGAGAAGGTGAGGAAGTCTACTGTGATTTGGGAAAGGAAGTGTAAATCAACAAAGACAGTATGTGTGTTTCCATGTTTTGGGCACTCTGAGAAGGAACCTTTGTAAGGAACTCTGTTAAACATTTTAAGACGGAATAAGCTGACGCTGTAAACCAATCAATATACTTTAAAAATGGGCTTTCTTCATAGTCTGCTGATAAAAATCCCAGGAAAAAAAAAAAAAAAGCAACATTCTGGTTAAGTAATAAGGGCAAGGATAGAACAGCAGAATATATTTTCTTGTTTTCTGCCACAGTATTTTTTCTCTTCTAAAGTGCTTGTATCAAGTGCACATTGTGTTTTTGTTTTGTGAAGTCTTCCAGCCCAGAAAAAGAATTTGATCCTTTTAGCAACATCAGTAAAAAAGAGACCTTCCCCTCTACAGCAAAGAAGAAATCTCACTTGAGCAGTGGGTCTGCTATTATCTATTTCATGCCTTCCAAACTGTGTTACCCCCTTAGGTGTTTTTTATACAACCAAAAGCTGGTTGGCAGAAATACTTCCAGCAATGTCTCCATAGATAACTGAAGAGAAGGCTGATTGTTCCTGTGGGACTCATGGCTGGGTACAGTTCTCACCACAGTCAGACCTTGACTCAAGCTCCTGGAACTTACTGCAGTCTGAAAGCCTCAAATGTTTCACTGGAAAGCTGTGCACTTGGCAACATAACTGTGGAAAGCCTCCATCAGCTTCATTTCCCAGTCTCTTTTTACCTTTGAACAAATTATCCAATTCAAGGCCTTCATATTCACAGTCTAGGTATGATAGGCTTGATCCCCAGAAACTATTTTCAGCAGCCAGGTAATTTGATTCCTCTTGGAAAGCATCTGTGTATTGTTACAGGTTATTTAAATTGAGTTCCAAATGAGTGGCAAGTCTACGAAATAGGTCGAAAAAATGTAGGATATTCACAGTTATTTGCTGACAAAAAAACATGGCTCCAAGCCATTGGCTTACAATCTCAAAATATATAAAATCTGATGAAATTACTCCTATAGAAAGATAGTTATTTAATAAAGATTCCTAAATGTTTACAATTCATTTTATTAACCAGAGACAAAGATCAAGAACTGATGCAAAAAAAAAAGAAATAAAATATATGATATTGGAGAACTCCTATGCAGAAGACTAGAACTTCCAAAGATCAAGGCATAGTCTGTGAAACTTACTTATACAAGACATTTAATGATCAGCATTAGAAAGGAATTCAAGTCTCTTTCATGTATCATTATCTCAGTGAGTCATTAATACATTCAATCAAAGATAATTTCATTAGCATTTTCACCTAGTAGTTAAAAGAAGGGAATTGTTATACTTCTATTTTGGAATTAGGATACAGGTGAGCACAACAGCAATGTCAGTGGTGTAGATAGAGAAACATATTTAAGTTGCATATTTTCATTAGTCACCTCACAATAATTAAAATTCGTAACTATTATTACTAAACACTTGTGTCTGTACTCTGTTGTCTCATAGGCTGGTGTCTCATTTATGGAAGGCTGTGATAATGTATACTCTGGTTATTGATTTGAACAGTATTTTCATCCATAAGAATTTGTAAAGAACCTTGGAATCTTTTAGTTCATAAGTAGTACTGGTTTTATAGGAGAGGGATCATTAGCCCCATTAGATTATATTGGGATCAAAGTCTAAAAAAAAGTTCTTGCTGTGATTTTAGTAAACAGTTTGGTTGGAACTTTACTTTAGAACCTACACAGGAACAATTAGGCCCTTGGGCAAGAGTTCAGTGACCAAAAAATATTTTTGTGAAGTTTCTGAAATATCTCAATCAGATACTTCCTGAAGTGTAATCAAACCATCACTTACTACTTTAGCATCAGCTTCTAAACAAGACCAAGACCCGGCCCATTCAGATCACAAAGCCATTCAGAAGCCTGTTCATAATTAAACATTTTTAAAATTACATATCAGACTAAAAGAAAACAACAGAAGTGATGTTTCTTAGACATAGTAAATGTTATAATGCACACTGGAATAGACTGGAATCTGGTGTGAATTGCATCAATATAAATCATGAGTTTTTCCAACAAAGTCAATGATTAAATTCAGGACAAACATTTTTTAAACTTTTTTCAGTTCCTATGTTCAGGCATCAGCTATTTTATAATGATTTACAACTGCATAAATTTTTGTGAGCCATTACTCCATGAGCTGTAATATCGTTTTTCTCACTTTCTTAAAGTCACTCACCTTTCTTGTCTAGATTGCCTTGTAGTGGTGACTACAGTTGATGTTTAAACAGATACACCTGAGGAGTCAAAAGTATTGAAAAGTCTTGTAAGCCCTTGTTCATCTGTTTTTGTGCTTTCTCCTACCACTAAAATATTCTCCTCATTAAAGTCATATTAAATTTTTACTCTAGGTCATTATTTCCATTACATATCCATTAATTATAGTTAAAATAAAATAATTTGAAAGCACTCTAGCAGTGAAAATGTTCTCTTTAGTCACTATTTCTCTTCTTTATTAAGACCACCAAGTAATAATAATAATAATTTTAAAAGCACAGTTTAACAAAAATGTGTAACTGAGGAAGAAAGCACAGCTTAACCAACAAATGGGCCACTGAGGGAGCAGGACTTTTATAGCCTAAATTTTATGCTGCTTCATTTTGTTTTTGTTCTTTTCCTTTTGAAGCTTCTCAAATTATAATGCTTTTTTAATCATTGTTTGTTTCATACCTTAATTGGTGTGCAGATTAATACTTAATCTAAAAAAAAAGTCAAAATAAAGTGACGACCTAATACCTTTGTATTCATTGGTAATGTAGTTCTGTGTTTATTGACTTCTTACTTTCCACGTGGTGCAGTGGCACAGTCTAAGCTTTCTCCTTCACCTCACAGAACAAGCTGTGCAGAAAAACATTAACAGTCTCTGAACGTCAGATTCATCATAGATCACCAAAAGCAGAACAGTGCCAGTCTCTCTGTGGCCACTGTGTGATTGGTCATATTGATCCACCTAGGTCCCAGATTAACTTTTGCTGAAGACCTAAATACTCTAAGCATTTCTGTGGGGAAAATAAATGGTAGCAAAACTCCACCTGCCACTTCAAATCAGCCACTTTTCCTATGGAGCAAATAGCATCCTGTGTTCCACTTCTGTTTGAAGGAGCTCTGGATATAAGATGAGAAAACTTTTGGTAGGTTAAGCAGCAGAGGGAATTTTAACATTTTGAAAGTAGTAGGCTGTGTTTGGCCAGGATACAAACTTCAACATCCCTATTCTTGCAATACACAATCACAGTGGTAATTTTATTGATTGCAAGTGGCTAAAAATTTTTCCCGTTTTTCTGAATGATATCAAAGAATTACAGAGCAGCAGTGAGTGGCATGGAGCTCTGGATAGCACCTGGTCCACTCCCAGGATTAGGGCCATGTCAGCTAGAACAGGTTGCTCAAGGTCGTGTCTAGTCGGGTTTTGAGTAATTCCAGGGTGGGAAACACTGTACCCTACCTAGGAAATTTGTTCCTCCTACAGTTAACCAGCCCTAAAGTAAAACAAAACAAACAAACAAAAAAACAAAACAAAACAAAAAAAAACAAAACAAAACAAAACAAAACAAAAAAAACACCAAAACAAAACAAAGAAAAAAAAAAAACCAAAAAACAAAAAAACACCCTTTTAATATTTAAATGGAATTGATGTCTGCATGGAATTGCATGTGTTTCAGTTTGTGACCATTGTCTCTGGTCCTGTCACAGGGCACCGCTGAAAAGCATCTGGCTATGTCTGCTTACTTCATCCCTTCAGAGTATATGTATCAGCTAATCAGTGCCTTTAACAGCTGGGAGGCTCTGGTCTGTAATAAATATGGACATATAATAAATTAATATCAATGCTTCTTCCACGACCCACGAAATTCTCCATTCAGATCTGCGCCAAACCAGGCCATCCCTGGCCACAAAAACTCTTAAAATGGAGATGTCACTTCCCCATGCAAAACCCACCCAGTGTGTATTGCCATGCTGCAAAGTTACTTTCTGCTTGTCATATTCTCCATTTACTGTGTGCCTCCCCTGAGCTCGTTGGGACTGATTTGCAGCTCTAGAGAAGCCCGTAGAGGCTGTACATGGAACAACAAAGTACTAGATATCAATAGTGATTGCTCTGACAGTTATTCCTTTAATATTAAAAATAAAATAAATGGATACTGAAAATAGGGAGACATGGATATTTGTGAAGCTCCCAGACATTAAAAACATGGAGAATTATTTATGTGGAAATTTTGTCTTCATATATATGTGGGTACAAAATTGCAAGTCATACATTGACATTCTCCTGTGAAGAACAGGAGAACACTAAACAGTGCTCATTAGGTGAGAATCATCATCTATAGGTACTAAATTTAGAATAAAGCCACTGGAGGGGACAAAGTGTTCAAGCTGCATATAACAGTACACGAGGGAGTGAATTGAGGCTGCTGAAATTTTGCCTTGAACTAAACGTGCTTTATTTTGCTTTCTTTCAGTTATGTTTCCCTAGCATTCAGCAGCTGTAACTGAAGTCAGAGAAAAGAAAGGGAAGAAAGAGATCTTTTACAGGGACATTAAATTCCAAATAACGACTATTAGACAAAGACACAGGGAAATATGACGCTATTGCTTTTTACCTACCTTCAAGTTAATATTGAACTCTTTGAATTACAGAAGTAGTTGTCCTGTCTGCCCAGGCATTTCATCTGTCCCACTTTGCTATGTAATTAGTGGAAACACATAAAGCACTTAAATCTAAAAATATCATCATTCAAAAACTTAGAAATAGACATATTTTTATAGTCTTCTGGTCTCTCAAACTCCTTCATTTTCAGTTTTGACAGGTTCTCATTACAGTTTTTCTCGTCACTCTACTATATTTAAGGACCTGTCAGTGTTTCCATTGTAAGTTCCTATTTTAATAGCTTTAAAGCTTAATTACTATGGAAAAAAATCAAAGAAGGAAAAGAAGGGTGTTTCAGAGCAGCAGCAAGAAAAAGATTGAGTTTGCAGGCAAAATTTGTATTCAGTTTTATAAAGTGCTTTGGTCTGTACATGTTGTGTTACGCTTTTGAATATGAACATGTACCATAGGTATATATTATATGCTTTCTTCATAATAATGGTGGTAGCTTTCCAAAAGAATTTCAGTTCCACCTAACTGTGGTTTGTATCATTCGTTTGAGCTGAAAACTATGCACTGTGAAGGCAAAAGAAAGTATATCTGTAAAATAGATGGAAAATTATTCTGAATCATATTTTTCAGTTTGTGTATTGGCCCCTGAATTGCACCAGGCTCAACTTGTTCTTGGCACAAGCTCTCTTGCATTTGTGCAATCAGCCACACAGATAACAGAGTAGCTCAGCCTACTACCATTCCACTTTTTGGTGAGAAAAGAACACCCTTTATTTCCTCATAGCAAAGAAATATCTTTAGTGTTATTCCAGCTACAGGGGAAATTTGTTAAGCAGTTTGAAAATTTTACTCTGTGCCCCTAGTTACATATTCAAAGAAAATGGTTATTTGTAAGTTTTAATTAGTTTAACAAATAACATTTCCTACAGAATACCAAATAATTTATCGTTTTGTATCCAAGTGAGTTGTTATCTATGAGATCCTACATGACTTCTCTGAACTGTCCTTCCCAGGAATGCTATTCAGGACAATATGTGTTATTACTTGTCCCTAATACCTAATATACAGCTGTATAGACACTTGCTGACTCTTTTTAGGGAAATAAGTCTTGATTCAAATCAGAAGTATATGTTTAAGTCACAGTGCATTGAACTCTACATTTTAGAAATACATTCTCTTCTTCACACATTGGATTGATGTTTGAAGAAGAGTTCCACCACATCTGACCAATTTTCAAATCAAGCGGGATTTATTTGTGTGAAAATAGATGCACAGTCCCCTACAATAACCCCCGCTACCAGCCAGCTGCTTTGGCAAGTCTTATATGATTACTCTTTTATATCCATCAGGCATATGCGAGTGTTTTGGGCCTCTTAAGCTTTTTCATATTTCCATAAAAGTGCATTTCCATTTTTTTTTTCCTCAGCTACTGAACAATAAGTATATCATGTATATTCCATTGCTCTAATCAAAATAAAAAGCTAAAAAGCTCAACCGTTTTAAGTTGTTAACAACAGAAGATATTTGATCTGCAGTCTATGCCTTCAATATCTGCTGACACAATGAATTATCATTTGAGCAAACAGTTCATGTGATGCCTTAGGTTTTAACTTTTATATTTTTCAAATCCTATATTGCCTTGTGTGTAATTCTGAAGTTTCTTGTAGCTTGTTAGCTGCTGTCCTCTTATGTCAGATAGACATAACAAAGCCTCTCAGAGCTTGTTATTCAAGGGCACTCAGATTGTCCTAGGTATAAACTAGGGCCTCTAGAGAGGTGGAGAAATTGAAGAAATCACATCATTAACTAAGGTTTTAATTGGTGAATTTATGCCGATGTGCAAATGACCCAAACCTATACAAGTGTGAAGAACTCGTGACTCGTCATCCATCTTGGGATACACTTTGGAAGTAGCCTTTGGCTCCCCAGGGTGGTACCTTTGAAGGCCTTTCAAATAAATATGTTCCTTTATTCCCTTACTCCTGTCTAGTTCCCTGTTTCTAGGTAGCCACTCAAGGCATCATGAATTTGGGTTTTAGCTATTATTCAGTTCTCTGTTGTTATAAATGCCTGCCTGTTTGTGCTCCACACAGGTAGAATATGACAAATCATCAGCGGTCTAAAGGTTTTTCTTTGCTTAAGGCTCTTCAGACTATGACTTTCAGCATCATTTGCCCTTAAAAGAAACTTCATCTACAAATCGTGGGAATTTAAACAATTAATGCTACCAACTTAAATTCATGCTACCAACTGATCCACAGATACCCAAGGGGAAATTTAATGATGGAAAAGTAGTGAAGAAAGAAAATACCCAGGACATTAAGAAAGAGAAGCTTCATGGCAGAAACTCTAATCTTCCTGAGAGAGTTTTGCAAGTCACTTCTTTTCAATTTTTGCATAAATCATGGTCTAATTTAGCTGTGGCAGGCTCATAATGGGAATTAAAGAGCTGGTTATAAAGTAGAAAAGGGAAACAATGATAACCTTGACTAAATAGTAAAAACAAATGGCAAGATCATCCCTTGACAAAAAGGAATCTTTGTTCCAAAGCAGCCTTGTTTTACTAATTGAGCATATTATTATTTTTATAACACAATGATTTGGCCACACACCTAAACAACCCTCAATCTTCAGTCATGTTTTCTTACAGAGAACATGGTTAAGGAAACAGTCCAATAACCAGAAATATTAAATGTTACGTGCTTTGTGGACTTTAGGCAAGAGACTTGCTTTTCTTTATCTATGTGCGCAGTTTGGTGTGGTTTCACGGAAAACTGCTGAAATTTCCACCCCTCATCTCAGGCCTCTTGCTTTACAGTGAAAAGGTTCAGGAATCCAATTCAGGTGAAAAATGGCCCCTTTATTTCACCTAAGCTCTGGGGTTTTGTGGGTTTTTTTGGGGTTTTTTTGGGTTTTGGGGCTTTTTTGCTAGATCATTACCCTTGTCAGCAGGTCACCCAGATGCAGTCATGCCTGTGCCAGAGCAGCCCAGGAAGGACTGGAGTGGGCTGGGACAGGTGCTCACAGCAGAGTGTCCAGGACATCACACACACCCAGGCTCTCATCTTTCTGCCTTTAGATGCTCTGCACCAGTTAGGGCAGATGATTTACCCACACAAGTAAATTGAAAGCTGCCTTGTAATCCCGGCTGGGATTTCACTGGGATGCACTCAGTTGTGCTGTTCAGCAGTTCAGCCCTGGCTGGATCTCAGCCTGCCTCAAGTGGCTGCCCCAAATAGTCCCTAAGCATTTTAGGAGTTTGTGCATGCCAAAAGCCAGTCCTGCTAGACTGTCTGCATGCTGCCACTGTGTTTTAAAGGCTAACATCATTGAATGGATGTTATGGAAGCAATTCTGTGATGGCTGACTTCAATATTTAGGGGGAATATGCCTATTTATTTTCCTGATGGAGAAATAATCGCTGTTTAAGTGGTACAGCACATGGGAGTCCTACCTCAGCCAGAATCTCTGGGCATTACCAGTGAATTAGTCAAAAGATTAATAATTTCTGTGGCTCAGTGACATGTCACCATACAGTAATAAGCTGTTAAAGGTCTGTAGGTCCCTAGTCAATTTTTAAATTAGAAAGAAGCAGAATGTGAAAATTCCCAGGACATTGTGGGAAATTTCTGATATGAACGCAGACATTTTGGGTTGAAAAATTTTGTCAGACTCTAAAATATGAGCATGTACTTTGTTTATATATTCTAATTTATAGCACCTTAAAGGACTATACTACATTTTAAGTGATGTTTAATATTTTGTTAAATCAACTACTCAGCATCCATGATCTGTGTGGAGGCTACAAAAATCTTCTACACATGGGCTGCCAGAATTCATTTTGCACTAGAAAATATCCTTTAAAGGGAATATTCTTCCTTATCTGTCATAAATCTGAAATAATTAGAGTGGCTTTTTAACAGATTATCTATTGTATCAAGATTTAGTGATCTTGTAGCTATATTATAAAATTTATTATTAAATTTCAAACTCTAAGAGGAATTTTGTGATGCCTTTGGCATCTTCTTTTACATTATGTTCTGACATTCTCCAGTCTGTCATTCTCAAAAATCAATGGGCCCTCACTATTTGTGTGCTAATTAGTCCCAGAGAAGGAGAATAAGTCTTTGCATATTTTTTAAAAGTTAGATATGTTTTGCAGAAAATTTAATTGTGCAATTAAATTTAAAAAACTTAAACAAGTGAGTCACTATTTATGAGAAAAGAATATGGTGTAAACTAGCTTTCTAATGGCATTAGCAAAAAAAAAAAATTACATTAGTCTAGAAAACAATGCTACAATTAATCCACATGATCATGATAGAAGATAATGACTCTCTCAAGATCAATGATCTTCAGGCCTCTGCCTAACTTTATGAACACATTTCAATCCGTAAATGACCATAAATTTACTATCCAATCAGCAGTCTTGGTGGTGTATTTCTAAGCATTATATGGCAATGAAACTATCTTATCCAGCAAAAAGACACTTTAGGTCAGAACAAGGGATATCCATCATGTTTGCATTTTGCATACTTTCAGTTACTGTAGAACCTCAGTCATTGCTGTTGTCAAGGTTCAGATTTGCTTCACCGTGAAAAATAGACACCATATTTCATCATGAAAATTTTATGCCATTTTATCTATAGGGAAAGCCAAAATTCTCCTTTTTTTAGGTAATATGAAAATTAGAATCACAAATAAGTATCAGATTATTACTTGTCACGGGTTACATTTTTTGTGTTTAACAGTATCAGCCTCATGCTCTCGTTTGGGCAAGGGGTTAACTTAAAAGAATTTTAAATGTAATGTAATGTTTCTCACTAGTAAATCATAGTCAGAAGGCAAGAATTTGACAATATTTATGAAAAACAACACGAGTGATCTATCACTGCTTGTAAATTGTAAATTCACTTAGCACTGGGAAAGACACTATCTCTAATAAGATTTAGTTGTGTATAACATGAATTTCACCATGGCATATTACCAGTATCAGTGAAAATCACATTACTCTGATATTAGTGACATCCATATAAGTAGATTCTCTACATATATATCTGAAATTCCTGTATTTCTCATTTTTCTTTTCAATGATTGTATACAGCTACTGTCCGTACAACAAATAAATGAAAGTCAAAGGGAAAAGCATCATAAATGTAATGCACACAGGAAGCTTAAAAATATATCGAGGCTTCTTTTTATCAGACTGGCTTTGAAAAAGAAAAAATGTTTTAACAAGAGCAAGCAATTGAGGCATTTGATATTTGTGAAGCCTTTTATTGAGCATTCCTCAACCTTGCGCTTCCCTTCCACTTTCCTCTTGCTAAAATCTTTTTAAAAAATTATTTCTCCAATTTCTGGTTTTCAAATTTAACAAGTAAGATATTCTAAGTTAATCAATTTACCATTTTAATCCAGTTATTAAAAAGATATTTAGTAAAATTAGCACCAACATTACTATCTGTAGCACTTCACTGGACCTAATATACCAGTAGGCATTTTTTTTCTCCTGCCACAGTAGCTTGCCATCTCTGTATAGTCACTAAGATGATTTTGTATTATGCTCATTTCCTATTATCTCTCTGTCTAGGTTCACAGCAGACATAATCAGCCTAGACATAGGAAATGTATCATTTAAATTTTACCAAAGTGTCATTAAATTAACTGTGCCAAAATAATTGAAAAATATTTAAAAGATTAAAAATTTAGAGTCTCTAGATAAAAACCCAAGAAGATGTATGAGAAAAGTTTGTTATTTTTATACGTGTGACTTAAGGTCACATTGCACTAAATCCCTTCATTATATAGTCTGAAAAGTGATGATATTGTACCAATGTAAAAATATGATATGGTGTGACAGGAGTATGGTTATATTGGCATCAGAACAGGCATATTCTGAATCTGCTAAATGTTTATGTAGCTTCCATAAGCTTTCCAGTTTTACAAAGTTCTCAAACCATGGAGCAGAAGCATTTTTCACAACCCCTTTTTTTTTGTTATTTTTGTAGGAGTGATCTTTTTCAATGTTCTCAAATCTATGCATTACTGACTCTGACAACAACTATCACTATTCAAGGGAATCTCTTGGACTTTCGACTGTTTTGTGACTGTTTATTAATCTTATATTTTTACCTTTGTATTTTTGCAATTTCATGTACTTTTCTCTTTCATCCTAAAAAATTTTCTCAACTATTCAATGTACAGTAGCAACATAATCCCAAGAACATCTGCTGGTGTAGTTCATCTGTCACTACAAAGCCAAGTGAAAAATACTTAGCAGTAATTTTTCTTTTTTTTAAAGAAACCCTTCTGCCCATGGAACATTAAGTCTTCATGGTTTTTAGTTTTGAACTGAAAAGGTTTTCTGTAGCTTGACTGCAAAGTTATCATTACCCAAAAATTAATCAGTCTTTCTTTTTGTCTAGCAAAGACCAAAAGGCAGGTCCCCCCACACTAAAAATTGCAAAAATAAGTTTTAGCCTAGAAAGAGCCCAAATAAGTCTACAAATAATCTCAGCCTATTTTGATAAAAATCTCAGCCTATTTTGATAATTCTTTATCACTCCTGTCTACAGAAATGAACACTGGTGTGGTTTAACCCCAGCCAGCAGCCAAACCACATGCAACAACTCACTTACTCCCCCACTAGCAGCATCAGGGAGAGAATAAAAATAAAAGCCAGAGAACGGATGGACTGAGGTAAAGACAGTTTAACAGGGAAAGCAAATCCAAAACACAGCCCCATATTAACCATTATAAAGAAAATTATCTCTACTCCAGTCAAAACCAGCACAATATCCATAAATTACTTGGACTCACTGACAACTTCTCTTTTTCTGATATATTAGTACACAACGTTGAAATACTTTTACTTTTTTGCTCTTTTATTGTCAGCAATTTTTTTAAGGCTTCCTTTCTAAGACTCTGGTACATCTTTGCTGTGAATGGATACTGATATTCTTTACCAACAGTACAAAGTCCAAATCATTCACAGTCATCAGTTCAAAGCAAAATGTTTTGGAGCTAGTTAGTAAAGACACTATTAAAAACAAACAAACAAACCCCCAAAACAAAACAAAAACCTACCAAACAAACAAAAAACCCCACCTTTTTTTTTTCAATTGCACTGCTCTTGGAAACCATTAAACCATTATTCAGTTAAAGAATAACTGAGATTGGATACAGTTTCTAGAAGCCATCTAGTCCAACACTCCATTCAAAACAGGACTAACTGCATCACGTTTCTCAGGAGTTTGTGCAGGCCAGTCTTGAATACCTCCATGAATGGAGATTCTACAACCTGTCTTGTCAGCTTATTCTAGTATTTGGACACCTTCACAGTATGTTTGCTTCTTTATATGTTTTCATGCATTCTAATTTGTATCTGTTACCTCTTATTTTCTGTATCTTCAAGTCCAGCTCTGTCTTCCCCATACTCTCTAATAGATGGATATACACAGAAGAAATTTTTTAAAAAAACCTCTATCCTTAACCTTCTTTTCTCCAGGCTGAAGAAAAGAAATCTTTAAAGTTTTCCCAGACTCTATTCATTTGTCATGTGCTTTCCACCCCATGAACATATTTGTGTATTTCTTCTGGACTCACTCTGGTGTGTCAATGTAGTCAGTGTCTCAGATACAATCCCAAGACAAAAAGTGCCAAATAGGGGAACAATTGCCTCTCTGAACCTGCCAGCTGCCCTGTACTAATGCAGAAGGTGGCTGACTTTTTCACTGCAAGGGCTCATTGCTGACTCATATTCAGCTTGGTGTCAACCAAGATCCTAGGTCCTTCTCTGCAGACCTGCTTTTAGCTAGTCATGCACAGAGCTCTTCTTTACAGATTTAGAACTTTATAAAAATACCAAGGTTTGTCTCAGTCCATTTTTCCACCTGCTGAAGACTGTCTGAATAACAATCATGCTCTACAGCATATCTATCACCCTCTCAGTGTGGTATCATTTGTAAACCTATTGCATGCAGTTCTTGCCATTGTATAGGACATTTATAGGACCAGTAAACAGCAGCAGCCCCTCTATAAGACTGTAAGGAATGCCAGCTAGTAACCAGCCACCACCTGAACTTTATAGCACTAAGTACAGACTTTTTAAATAGAGTGTAACTTATTCATTCCACACACACACACAAAGTAGGGCCTATTACACAAATGCTTGGCCCAGGATCAGCTGGCCTTGATGCCTTCTGTGATGAGTATTCCTCCTCCTCAGCTGCTCCCAGGGCACTCTGCCTGTCCTGAAGTTACAGATCTAGAGGCGTAAATGACCTACAGGCCAAGATCTAGGAAGACTGCTGTTGCTTGAAATCACGCGTTTCAAGTCTTCCCCATTTTGAGAGTTTCCATCTACCGTTCCTTTGAGTGCAGTTTCTAGCTGAACTTCATTTCTTGTTTCATATAGCCTGGGCTTTTGTTTCTTCAGGGTCTCTGAGAACACCCTGTCAATCACCTCTCCATCCTCTCTGATGTCCCACAGTCCACATGCACTGCTGCGCTAACAGCTCCTGGGGCTGCTGCAGCAGCGCTCCAGCCTGACAGGTACATGGGTGCCTCTCGAGCACCAGCCAAAGAGGTGCTTAGGTCAGTTCTTGACAGCAGTCAGCTGAAGACAGAAAGCACAGGCTGTCCCAAAGCACAAAACAACCCAGAGAAACTTCCTATTAGCTGATAGAAGCAAAAGTCTGGAAGACAGCCCTCACCAACAGCAAGCCACCAGTAAGTGCCAGAAAAAGCTCTCAAAAGAAAATGGGAACTGTAGCAGTAACAGCTAGCTCCCATTTGCTGTGCTTTGGGAACTGTGTTTGCTCTACAGATGATTTTTTCATTGCCCATTTGTATTTTCTCATCTGGGATGGGAACATTTCCTCAACTTACTTTTTTCTCAGCACTTTCCTGGTCACTTCATTTTATGTCCATGTCATATTTATAAAGAAAAGATACATTAAAAAAAATAAAATTAATGTTTCTAATTACTCTATATTATAGAGCCAAGACAATCTAAGATTTCACAATTATTTGATCAGAGGAGAAAGGAAATAATTCATTTTACTGTAAGTGAGAGATAGCTCAGTTCTAGGGAAGGTTTGGTAAATGTTTCACCTGAAGCTTAAATCTGCATCAGGCAGGTTTGTGCAAGGTAGTGGTTGCTCTCCAGCAGGCTGATGGAAGAGCCAGACATGATTCTAGGACATGAAGACCCTACACTGCAACATCAGTGACACTCATCAGCTTGGATTCCTCTCTTCATAAATGCCTTAAAAGTCAGTGACTCACTTCTTGTTGAGATATGGATCCAGTTTAACTCAGAAATGGAAACTGCCTATATTTTAAGCAAATTTTCCAATAAATAAACCTTAAAAAGTATCAGCAGCAATGTACCTTTAATTTATCTCAGACTTTAAGTGGATTCAGGAGAAATTATGCTAGACAGTTCAGATTTCATGACTGACATCTCCGTAGCTTCAGACTAATCTTTGTCAACCTAACTCCTTGATATAGGATTTCTCCTTATTCTCCTTATTCTGATTTCATGCATCGCTAAGCTCTGAAAAATTCCTGTCTCAGAGCACAATATGCACTAATTTTGCTCAGACAACCTTGTAATGGGAATTCTAATACTTACTACATTTTTTTCTAGGTAAAAAGAAGGGAAGTAAAAGACCCTGTGTGATAACATTGCCTGAGTTACATGGCAACAGAGGTGCTGTTTTTCACTGTTACAGGTTTAATGCCAATTAGGAATAAACTGCACCATGTACTTTATCTCTGTACTTAATATCCTTCAGATGAAAAGCAGTATTTCTTGGGACTTAAAATTCCTATTACTTCCGGAGCTAAGTGCAGCATTCAGAAAGATACATCAGTTGAAGCTTTTATCACCAGATTCCCCTTAGTGGTGAATTTGTCTTGAATCAGTTTTTGAACACTTCCTCACTTTTGCATGCAAGGCACTGTGTATTGTAGTTGTGTTGTGTTTTGTTTGGCACCTTCATTCTGTGCCGCTTTTCAGGATCAAGGCCCACACAATAGTTCTTTGTTGTCCACTGCTTACCCACTCAGGGATATCTTACATCCTCTTTGATATTCCATTAATACACAGTGGTTTCTAAGCTCTAATGTCAGCTTAAAAGACCCATGCAATTCAGACTGTTGAATTTAAGCACATATGCTCTCTCCTTTAAGACGTTATTTGTGCTTGATGTTTGACTTCTGCATTATGGCTCAGCTGCACTTTCGTGTGACACTGAGATAAAAGCATATACTAGAAAGTATAATCCAGATTTTGTACTGAAGAGAATCCCCTGTGTCTAATACGAAGTCCTATAAAAAGAAATACTTGCAACAGCAGCAGTAAATGGATCCTTATTTATTAAAATTCATTTATTCCTTAGCAAGGGACTTCCTGTTCAGCTGAATGTAATTTGCAGCAATATTAATGAAAAAAATTGTCACTGTAAAAACATAATATTGAAACGAACTAATTCAGACACTTCCAACAGGACCCCAGAGTGTAGGGAAGTGTGTAATAAAACTGACTATACATTGGTTGGATAATAAAACCAGAAACACTGTTCATTTGCAGATCATATCCTCATTTTTTTAACTTTTAATTTTGCAGGTAATGAATTTTAATTTAACCCCTATCTGTCTGCTACTTTTTCCTCACATGTGTGTTGATTTCTCTGTGTGTGTGTGTGTGTGTGCTTTTATTTGTTGGGGGTTTTTTTAATGTAGGTAATTTTCTTCCAGGAATGAGGTATCATTTCAGGAAATAAGACATAAAATAAAAATAAAAAAAAACTTCTACCAAGACATTGGAGTTAAACTCACACATGGGAAATTTTTTTACAACTGTTATGTGGCATTTCCTTTACTGCCATCTACACAGGTTTGTGAACAGATAAAGAGCATATTGCCTATATTCATAAGTGTTGAACTTGTGGCACCATATTTTTGCCCTGTCATCCATTTGGCCTGAAAATTGAGTGCACAAATGGCTTAGCATTAGGTATCTCCACCTTGCTGGTAGCTCCTCTCCATGTTATTGAAGAGAAGTCCGATAACCCTTTTCAGCTCCTCAGTTATGTAGACAAAAAAAGATGTTCCTATTTACCTTGTCACATCACTTGAATTCATTTTCAGATGACCAGTCTTCAGTTGCATTTCTTCCCATAGACAATTTGTTTCTCTTCTGAGCCCAGGCATGTTCCTTAGTAGCACATATGGCAAACACCACTCAGTGATACGAGGTCAACTGAGTACAGCCAAAGGATAACTTTGGGTATTATCTCCAGGTGGCTCTTCACCATAACACACTTTTTATGCTTTGATTCATTCTGTTTATCATTAAGAACATTAAATGAGAAAGTACTGTAGTTTAGAGATTTCATCTTGTTTCTTTTCAAATAATCCAAACAGTTGTTCTTTCTCCCTGCTTTAAGTCCCTGTGTAATGCATCTTTTTTTTTTCAGTGTGTAGCAAAATGTAGTTTGCCTTTCTGTATATTATATTCCCTCCATCATAGCCCCTTTTCCAATTTCTGTGATGATTTTCAAGCTGTTTATTCACCTAGTTTAATTCCGGAGCCCTTTCCCAGAAATATTCTTTTCCCTTTACTTGAGAAACAAATTCCTTACAATTCTTATGTCTTTAACTTAATAAAAACCATTTTACTCTACATCCCAGTCCTTTGTCCAGTGAGTAGCTTCCCAAGGTTTCATCTGTAATCCAGTCAGTGAGCTCCTGCATTTTTTCTCAGGTCCAGTGTTCAGGAACAGTTGAAATAAAGAGTCAGTTTTCTATCATGTTCAAGAATATTAATCATGTTTCGTATTTATTATTCAATCCATGCCATAGTCTCCAACAGTGACTTGATTTTAGGAGGCATTTTCTTGTTTGCTAATATTTCAAAGATATCTTCCCAAACCCAAATCTGAGTCTTCCTGCAATCCTTTCAGACTTACAGACTTCCTTAATTGATCAAACTGAAAAAAATCAGTTCCAAGAAGTTTGTTAATTTTAAATACCATGTCTAATATTTTCAGAACTTGAATATTATCAGAACATAGCATTCACAGTTAAATTTCTCTCTATTTGGGGCTTGCCAGAAGTTCTTAAGGTATCAACCTGAACTATGGTGTGAGCAGAGTAACAAAGGATCAAACCTTATTCCCGTGAGGAGGCTGCAGGCCCACACTGCTCCATCAGCCCCATCTGGGAAGTGTTTCATTAAGAGAAGGTCTGGAGCAGGATTTGAATGGAAGAGTTCTCTGAACAAAGATGATTATGTTAAAATTCTGCTTAACTTGTTCATGGAAGCCAGAAGAAAATCAGGCAAATACTTTCTTAATGTAAAGGAAAGTATCAAAATTATATAGTTAATTGTGCCTTAAAGGCATGTGAAAAAGGAAATGACAAAATTGCTGTCATATATTGAACTAGCTGAGCCTTTGCTTTACTACAAAATTAACAGTTCAATTACAGAAACAACTGAAGCATTTCCCTGGTAATATTACAAACATAAAGGTTTGCACTGATATTTCCACAATACGCACTTCAAACAAAAAATGAGCAAAAGGGAGAAAAAGTAGAGATTGATCAAGAACAGCTCATCCAACAAAAGAAGTGGCTCTTAGGTGAACACAAAGTGCAAGAAAATGCACTCAGCTTTAAAACTCTTGATTTTGGGCTTCAAAAGCACCTTCCTTTCTCCTTAAATATTGAGAACAGGAAATTTTTATCATAGATTGTTGCTTAATGTTCTTTAGTATGATGTTGAAACCTTGCTAGAGAAAAAAGAAAGACCTGCCATGCTTGTAATGTATGTTCTGGAAGCTTAGAAATTAGTCTGCAGCTGCTTTCATTCTCATAGCATCAATGCCCCAGGTTCCTAACAGCACTCTGCAGATCTCTGAAGTAGATTTCTCTGCAGTGCTATTATCCATGTACTGTTAACTTAGATTTTGCACTTAACAAGTGGAGAATTTTGATCAATAGGGGGGATTCTACTCAAGGGACTCTGGATAGGCATTAAAATTACTGAAGCAACTAAATGAAGTCTCAAGGAGTCTTGACAAATTACAAGCTGCTGCTCTTGTCACATTCTTAGCAGCAAACTGGCTGTGAGCAGAGAACTGCATCAGAAATGGATAAAACGTGAAACAGTTAAAGCACTGCAAGGTAGCACATTTCTCATTTTGGAGGAGATACCAATTTACTGTTAAAAGATTCATAGGCTGAGCCCAAAACATGATGAAGAAAATGAAATGTCTCACTGAATAATATGTAAGGTGATTAGTTTTAGCATTTAAAACTATCACAGAGGATTTCTTTCACAGGTCTACATAGAGAAAAAAAATCTTATATTTCAATGAAAGTAAATTATTCATAGTTATGGGAAAAAGAACAAATAAGGTGAAAATTTAAATTCAGATAAAATCAGAGGTTCACAAATACTGAAGAGCCACTTTGTTTGTCACTACATGGGTTCATTAGTTTTTGACCAAAAGGTATTGAACATAACCCGATTGAACTATTTATAGTCCTTTCACTTCATCTTCTAGCATCTGAAATGGGATCAACAATTTCATAATTCAAACAGAGGCAGAAAATTTAATGGAAAGGAACAAATAAAATTGCATTTGTTCTTTCCCAAGAAATTATTTTTAGATATAACAATTCAGCTTTCAAAACTGTGCAAATAATACACTTGCTATCAATCTTGTCTTAGCATCCATTGTGCTAGGCACTGCTCAAGCACATGCAGTTCCCAGGTGAGGATGCAGGTTGGTACAACGAATGATGTTTATGTAAGCAGGTTTCTTTCTTTGTGGAAGAAATGCAATTTATTATTTTAAATCCAGAAGCCAAGATGAAAAGCTTATGCTTTCTGTGTGGAAAAGTTGGCACTGTCAGTTTGTCCCAGGACACACTGCTAGTCATGAGACACAAATACAGCATAAAGTAGTTTTAGTGAGACTGACAGTCAATATGACACATGAAAACAATAGAAATATTTTCTCTGACATACACCAAAGCTCTCATCAGATCCTCTTTATATGATAAACACTGCTCACAGAATAGGACAGGCATTGGTATGCCCCTTTTCAAGATGATATAAATGCATTTCTTAGTTAAATGTACAATTCAGAAAAGGTATATCTTAATCATTGTAAGCAATATCCTAAGTTTCTACTGCAGGAAAAAAAATAACTTCCCCTTGTTCATAAATAGCAGCTTGAAAAACTGCACTTAAAGAAAGGTCCACTGACTGATTTGATCACCCTGGAATATCTTTATAGATTGTGATTTATAGACAGGCAAAGGGTCATCGGAACCGTTTACCACATTAATGGTGATATATGAGAAACTTTGATTTGGTGGACAAGATCTCAGGCCAAATTATGCCATGAGAAGCAGATGGGGTGTGAATGGGAGCTGTGTGAAACAGACGCAGAAAAATGAGGCTGTAACCTGGACTGTGCAGTAGCCAGGATTGAGTCATATAATGTTTCCTCTTTCAAACTAGAAACCTAGAAGCAAATGAAACTCATAGATGTTTTACAGTACACAAACCACTGAACTGGCCAGTCATGTCCCTGGTCACAAGGTTTCTAGTATTTTCTGTCTCCATTAAATCCTTTCAGTGAGACTGTCTAAAAATGGTGTTTTGTAATCTTGAGTTGTTAGTCTTCCTTTCTGCATCTCTTTTACAGATTTCTTACATTTTCAGCTATCATTCCCTTGTTTTACAAGTGTATGTGGTTTTATTTAAATTACTTGAAAAGCTGGGCCTTGATTTTTAGTACAGGCAACTAGAGAAGTTCATTGCTAATAACTTCCTGAGTAATTGCTTTCAGTAGCTGTTTTACAAGGCTTTATCTTCACCCCTTTTCCTGTTCAAGAGAACATAGGTAATTAAATTTGACACTTCTGTCATGACTCTGCATGTCTAATGTATCATGCAGGAAAAGCCAGAGGGAGTCTGCAGACCTGTGTAGTTCCTGCATGCAATTCAGAAACACATCAAGTCTCCACCCTTCTTCAAGATGATTTTGTGAGCATTGTGCCTGTTGCAGATAAAACCATCTCATTTTCATTGACTCCAGTGTCTTTTACTCTCATCCTCCCCTCCTGCACACAACACGAATTTCCCTCCTCTCCTCTTCATCAAATTCTTTTGGAAACGGATATATTTCACCAACATTTTTTGTTGGGTGAGTCTCCCATTACAGTAAACACAGCATTGCTGGGACTTCTGTCATGTGCACTGCAACTTCATTGTCCTCGGAACTCTGTGGATGTAGACGTTGATTTTGCCCAATCCTTTCTCTAATTTTTAGGAAAACACACCCTATTATTTTCGTTATCTGACTTCTATGGTTTTGTAGGGATTTTTAACAGACAGTAATTTTTCTGACCCTTGAACTATTTGCTACGATTTCACATATTAACAATTTTTAATCCGAAGCAAAAGTTATATTGAAAAATGTTCATACATATTTAAATAGTATCACTTTTATATAAACAGTTTCTAACATTAAGGATCCTTAAATATTTGTTCCTAGATTTGTTTTCTAGGTACTTGCAAGTACAAGTCAATATTTATTTACCTGCACTGAAGCTTCCGTCTGTGCAATACAAAACTTAGGTTATTTGGTGTCTGCTAGCTGTATTATCTGCAGTCTTAAACACAGAAAGTATAAACATCAGATTCAACAAAGTCATTTGGTATAAATCCCTTTCTAAAAATGAAGTACACTTTACTTTGAGAAAAGACCTTCATAGACTTTTGATTTTAAAATAAAAACTCTGCCAACCAATATACACAATTATTTCTAACATTTATTTTCTGATATTTTTCAGAATTTTTATAAAATAAATACTTTTATTTTTACTTCCTTTTCTGCTTTTCTTCACTCATGGCAGATAACTAATTCCTGATTTATAGCAATTTATTTTAATTAATTCTGGACACCTGCAACCTGTAATTGATTTGGCACTGATATAAATTTCCTGACTCCAATCCATCTATTACACTGCCTTCAGTCATATTCAACTTCTCCTTTAGATATGGTGACTTGCCTTCGCATGGAATTAATTGGTTTTATTGTTGCTGTTTAACTTTTTTTCATTTATAGTTCCTTACTTCCATTGCTTCAAAAGACTGTGTATAACCACAAGATAAAATTATGCTACAATTTGCACAACCATCATCCTAGTTAAGTGGGGATTGAATATCGGTAGACTGAAATGGATATGTTTATTTAAGGGTTCAGACTACTTCTAGGCACTGAGACAAGTTCATCACCAAAGAATCATAGGCTGCTGGGCTTTAAAGAAAAAAATCTTTTAGCTTATAACATATTTTAATTGGCATTTTTTAAAAGGAGACTATTTTGATAGTGCTGATACCCTCTTCCAATTATCTTCAATTTCTTCTTATGTCCTGCCAGTTCCAGGCTTAATATATTTAATTTCCTCAATTTTATAATTTAAAATAGGATAGAAGTATTTCTAAGATGTTGAGCTGCACAGTTCTGATCTTTAGTGTAGAAAACCAGTGATGTGATCCCCACTCAGAGTGATGAGGATAAGGTCTCTTTAAGATCCCTGACCTCAACAATTACTGAGGATACCTCTGTCAACCACATTCAGGAGAATGAACAAAAAATATGGATCTAATTAGAAGTGCCAGAAAACTCTCTTCTAAGGAGCCTAATCCTTAACTGTAGAGAATATCCTCCACAGGAATACAGGTGGAAAAGAATAATTTGCATTAAAAACTTTAGGAGGTAAGTAACCTTCATCTACCTGTACTACAACATTAAATACCCACAGTAAATATATATTCATCTCTAAGTATATTTTCTGTATGCTCTGGGGCAAATACAGGGTTATTTCTTATGGGGAACTTATTAAATATATATACCCTATATATACACTGTACTGTATATATTTATAAATTATAAGATATTTATATTAAGTTTATGTATTAAAATGTGCATATTAAATTATTTATTATATACATACATATCTTATGCTATGCATCTGATCACAGGCTTTTATTTCTTGCTACTATAATAGAGGAGGTGCATGTACTGTTTTTGGGAAATACTGTCAAGTTCTTCTTATTTTTTTTCCTGTATAGTTGAATGAGCAATACACTGAGGATACAGAATAACTACCTGTTTCAGGCAATTCCATGCTCCTCCCCTTGTCTTTATGGTTTATTTTACACTGATCGTAACAGCTCTTAAACTGAAAAAAAAAAAAAATAAAAAGGTTAATAAAACATGTATACACTAGATTAGATACTGATTAAATGCTCTATGCCAGCAAGAAAGGAGCTTTGCATGGCAGGAATCACTGCGACTGCTTGACAGTCTCAAAAGGGAGGGGAGGAGACAAGTGCATTTCTACTATTTCCAGGGATTCTGCCACAGAAAGTCAACCTAAATTTAAGAATAGAATTCCAGCAAAGGAATTATATCAAATCACTCTATCCATGTCTGAATATTTTCAGGTTGGGTTTTTTTGTTTGTTTTGTTTCTTTTTTAAACTTACAAGAGTCTTTTATCATTGCTTCTTGTTAAATACATATCATATTCCAAATTTCATTTCAGTGGAGATAAAGACTTCTGGATAATCATCTGAAAGTCTTAACATTTCTCCATTTTCTGTAAAACATTCTTAAACTGTCAGTGTGCGTCATTGTCTCTGAATGCACAGAGATGAACTGTAGGGACTGAAGCACGACTTTGACAAGGCTGCCATTACCCCAAGCCACTTAATTCTTTGGATTCCTCATCTTGACTAGTGGGATGGGAGTAATGTTTCTAATTTATTCTGCAGAGGCTTGCAGGGTTAATTAGTCATAGAATCAGATCATCAGTCAGGTTGGAAGGGACCCAGGGAGATCACTAGTTCTAGCCCTAATCAAAGTTGAGCAAACAGTGAGTCAGACCAGGCTGTCATAGTACTTTGATGTACTTATGATAATTACTTTTAAATAAGTAACAAAATAATTAGCAATCATTTGGGGGGAAAAAAAATAATGTGTGGCTTCATATTGTGGCAATGGAATAAACGGAGTTTGGGAGGAAGCATCATCACAAGAAAACTTAGTCTTGAGTTTATATTTTCAGAATTTGGCTAATGTCTCTACATGTAGTTCAAACAAGAACTTACAGCTACCTAGCAGAGAACAGATTAGTTTTAATTAGCACTGGAAAAAACATGCTGAAAAAGACCATGGTATTATGGTATTTTTGGCTGTAATAAAACTAATCAAACTTTATATTTTTTCATCAATTTATTTTTTTTTAAGTTTTAGAACTATTTCTTTTCAACTAAAAGGTATTTGCTTACAAGTGATTCAAGTATTTCTAGTGCAACCTTATGCCAGAATATGTGGTAGAAAATCCCTATTTTCCTAAACTATGAGACAAGTACTCTTTATATTTATTTTTTTAACTGTTGTAGTAAAAAAATCTTATTTAAGAATACTTAAAAATTATGTGTCTTGAAATTATGTGGGATACTAACAAAAAGGAGAACCTTGTTTTGAGAGCTCACTGTGTTGCTGGCCTTAATTTGTAATTAATACACTGGTATTGTTCCTGACTGGTTTTATCTTTGTTCAAAGCTACATTAGGAACAGCAAATGCACTAAATAAATTTACAATTTGGTAACTTATTAGACCAAAATCTGATCAGTCATTTATCTTCTAAAAAGGATGTAATATCCTTCTATAGCTTGAGAACCCTGAACTGTTATGAATTAATATAGGTCTTATTAAAAAATGAGCTTATTAAAAAAACAAAATTGGGCACTCTAAGTAGCAGCATCCCTGAGGCAATAATCCTTACATTTTCTGTCTCATATATTGCTGGCAAACCACTGGCATTGACTTCCAAGCGAAATTTTTGTCATGATTACAGGCTGATTTTTTTCCCCAACTAACTTTTCCTGTGTTTCCTGTGTTTTCCTATACTGGAAATAGCACCACCAAAATTTCTTGTTTGTCCTCTGACCAGCTTGTAGAAAGGTCACCACACAACATGTTTCAGATTGACACACTTGTGGCCCTTTAGCACGTTTCTCAGGGTAAATGGGAAAGTTGTGTCTTAAGTTTCATCTGGATGGATTTTTTTCATGGTTCATTATCTCCCCTGGTGCCTTTGACTGACGGTGGACTTTCCATGTGTGGTGAGCCTGTTTTTGTCTCTTACTCTGACAGAGAAAACTGCACTAATCTTCATGCATTTCATGCTGCATTGATGCTTCACTTCAGCTTATACTGATAAAAGTCAAATAAGTCTGCAAACCTTGACTCTTCCTTTCTTACAGTGTACAGATACCTTAATAACCTCTACAAAAAAAATACTTTAATGTGTCAAGAAAAATGCTTTCCTCCTGCATGGTGCAGCTCTGTGACAGAGCAGATGGAATGCTCAGTGTCATCTGAACCAATCATGGCCTGTCATGTATGATCAAGTGAAAATTTTAGATTTGTGAAGAAGTATTGTCAGAAATGGCATGGATGGCAAATACACAAAGGCAATACAGTCTTCAATACCTCTCAGTGCCTGCAAAGAAGTGACAGTATGCAGTGACTGCTGTAAAGAGCCACTGATCTCAATTACCTTTAAAGCAAAACACTCACAGAATCATAGAATATCCACTTGGAAGGGACATCAAGGATCATCTGGTCCAATGTTTCTTGGCGAAAGCACAGTCTAGATAAGATGGCCCAGAAACCTGTTTAGCTGAACCTTACAAGTGTCCAGCATTTGGAAATCCACCAGCTCTATTGGGAGGTTATTCCAAGGGCTGATTGTTCTCATTGTGAAATATTTTCCTCTTCTTTTCAATGGGAATTTCCTGAGGAGTAACCTGCACCCATTACCTCTTTTCTCTTTCACGTACCTCCTTGTAAAAATGAGGTTCCCTCTTCTTCAAACAGTGGAGCATGCTGATAAGGTGCCCCCTTAGCCTTCTTTTCTCAAGGCTGAAAAAATCCAGTTCTCTAAGCTGTTCCTCACATGTCAGGCTTCCCAGCCCTTTGACCATCTTTATGGCCCTTCTCAGGACTCTCTCCAGCCTCTCCACATCTTTTTGGTATAGCAGGGACCAAAATAGAGTGCAGTACACCAGGTGTGGCTTGGAAAGCACTGACTAGACTGGGCTTATGGTTATTTAACTCTGCTAGGGACACCCCTGTTGATGCAGCCCCGCATCCCGTCGGATTGGCTTTCCTTGCTGCAGCAGCACACTGTTTTCTCATAAGGAGCTTGTCCACCAAGATTCCTGAGCCCCCTTCCACAGAGCTGCTCCCCAGCCAGGTAGAAACCAGCCTGTGCAGCACTCCTGGATTATGTTTTCCCAATTGCAAGACCTTACACTTGTCCTTGTTGAACTTCATAAGATTCTTTTTTATTCCACTCTTCCAGCCTATCCAGATCTTCCTGGAGAGGGCTCTCCAGAGGGTTCTGAAGTATCTACTTTCCCATGCAGTTTGGTATCATCGGCAAACAAACATGTTCAAAGTTATAGATAAAATATGATTCAAACTGATGCTTTGATGCTAAATGGAAACTATACCATGAATGCTGGAAACATCCTATCATACCAATACTGATCATACTGCAGTTGTAACAGAACTCATGTCTCAAAAGAGATAATGCCACAGTGATACACTAACATTATGCTATCTCTTCTACAATTAAATTAAAATAGTATCATAAGACAAAACCTAGTTTTACTTTATTTAAATACTCAGTTTTTCTAAAGTTCTATGTACAAATGGTGCTTCACTTTGATTATGTTTATTATCTCAGAAAATATAATATTTAGTGTCGTCTTGATCTTCTTAGCACTGCTAGTGTTATTCCTGTTTTCTAAAGATATTAATGTCCATGTCCAGGCCTGGTATAAATACAGCTCCGATGTCTTCAGGTACCTCACTCCATACTAGGCAAAGGCTGAATTTAGCCTTCTGTTTTGTTGGTGGTGTTGTAGTGAAATGTCTCTGTTAGTTGTCAAATGTGATTTTCATTTTGTATTTATTTTTTTCTATGCAACCAATCATTACATAGACCAAATCAGCATGTTCAGCAGATTTTGGCATATTATATGTTTATGAAAGAAGGCACAACATGCTGACATCAAATAGAGTTACTATGTTGAGTATTGCATCGTGATTTACTGCAAAGATTAATAAAACACAGAACTTTTATCAGCTCAATCCAAATCTGCTTTGTTGGTAATCCAAAACACAGAGCAAGTCTTGCTGTACTTCACTTTGTAACACATCAAAGGAGCTATTTGCTATACAGATAGATAGCAACTATCAAATCCAAGCAATTATAATTTCTGCTACCTCAGGACAAGTTGTTGCTCAATATGTTCTGTATCCTAAATCCAGAGGCAGTAGACAAGAGTGATCTTCTGCTTTCATGGAAACATGTGCAAGAGGCAACTTGTCTTTTCCCATGCTTTGCATTACTCCCACTGTGAACCAGGAGCTGCATGGTTGGAATCATGTCCCCTTATCACTAAATGTTCTTAATTTTCTTCTGTTGTGAAGTGCATTGCTGGATGCCAAGCATATACTCTTTTGTCAATGCTAATGAGAAGAGCCAAAAAAGAACACAGAAACAGATTCTTTCTTAGTGTTATAGAGGCTAAAACTGTAATAGTCTGCATTGCTTTTCACCTCAGATCCTCCTTATTCCCTGCCAGATCCTTCTTATTCCCTGACAAGTAGCATGTTTGAGTACAGCAAGTCTTCTCTTAAAAAGAAACCTAGATTTAATACAAATGCATAAAAGGATAGGTATCTAGCTCTTCCTATGCTTGTTCTGGGAATTCCTTTCTAGCAACTAATTTTTGGTTTTCTGTAGCTTCCTGCTATTTGTCCTTCTAGTCCCTTTCCCTTCTAGGTTGACTTCCACCTTGCTACAACCTCCTTTCAGGTTGTCCATTCAAAAATATTTCATAGTCAAGTTTTACTTTTCCTGAGTAATCATGCCCTCTTAGGGAAAAGAGCACCTTGCCCAAACTAAACAAACAAAAACAACCAACCAACCAACCCAAAAAAACCCCAAAAAAACCCCAAAAAATCCTCAAACAAAACACTGACAAAAAAAAAACAAAATGGAAGAAAAACTTCTAAAAACAACAGAGCATATTTTCAAGCTGGCCATCATGCTCATAAGTCACTGTGTTTGTCTTAACCCTTGTCAGCAAAGGATGGAATAAGAAACCAGTAAAATGTGTTAGCCATGCTCAGCCTCTATACTGAGTGATGGATCTCCACTGTCAGCCAGAGGCAGCAGGGAAATCTCTCCACTCAGGCTCTAAAACACAACAGATGCTGCTCTGCCAGTTTTCATTATGTTAAAGTAGTGTAGCAACAAGAGTGTTTCTAAATTTTTGAATCTGATGCTATTAGTTTTCTTAGGAATAACAATCATTTCAGGTTTCTCTTTTGACATTGAAATTCAGCACTTAACAGCCAGCACCTCGGCTGTTCTTACATTTAACAACAAAGCAAACTAAGGAAAACAATCTAAATTAAAATTTTAAGAGATTTAGGGACATTAGGATCTATCTTGCGAGTTGATAGCAAATAACTATTTACAAAACATTCAGTAGCAGGGGCTAGAATGAAATGTAAGCAGTTCTTCAGACTTTTATCTAGTGTCCTCAGCTGTGCAGTGTTAATGAATGTTTGCAATTACCATGAATTTTAACTACTATTCAGCTTTATTTTTAATTGATTTGTTTACAAAATGCGTGCATTAATCATGTTAATGTCATATTTTATCATTTTCAAAATTACCTGATGGCAGTTGAGAAACTCTAGATAAAACAGCTTGTTTCTGTCTTTTTGCAAATGCATTATGAAAGGTGATACTATGAAGAATTGAAGTTATTACTAAATTATTCTTCTGAAGAGAGTGGATAACAGATTTTAATATAAGATATTTTCTCAGACCCATTTCATTTCAGTATTTTATGACTGTGATTGAAATTATAACCCTGCAAACCCTTAACATAAATGTTCCTGAAAGGAAGTTTTAGGCAATAAGCAATTAAGTGTGTTAGAAAAAGTTATATCTTGGCTTTAGAATTATTAAGGGTAATTAACCCACTAATTTCTATGACTACAGAGGGTTATTCTTGAGTTCTGTATAGCAAAATGTATACTAATTAAACCAATATATACTAAAAGATCTGTTACAATTACAGATATTGAGATTATTATAAGGCTATTCCTAACTGCCACTCTTTTGCATAATTATTTTTACATATTTGATACTGTTTTGATTGATAGCCCTCTGACACAGTGCAGATAAGGAGATAATGGTGTGGTACCCTACAAATCCGCAATACTGTAGCAGTGTGGAAAGGAGAACAAGATCAGGCAGGGCCTTCCAATTTTTGTCTATTTTTATCACTTCCATGCAAGGCTGAAAATGCACAGTTACTTTCGAGAGCATCTGCTTGTGCAGTAGTGGTGTTTACTTTCTGAATTTTTGTGGCTGATGCAGAACCCAGCAACAGTGTACGACCATACGAGATGCTGATTTTGCCCTACAGTGCAGCAGCTTGGTGTCACGGGTGGGCTGAGCTCAGGCTGCCTTCATGGGCATAATGGATATCAGGTTGGCACTGACACTAGATAAAGAATTAGTCTAAGAAAAACCCAGAGGTTCAGAGCATCTTCAAAACACATGGTTCTCCAGTACCTGTTAGGCTGATGCAGTCAGCGAGGATAACCAACACCAATATGGATGGAAGGGGAGGATACTACCTAGTTCTGCTACCTCCGGTCTAAAGTGTTCCTTTTTGTTTTCATTGAACTTACTTGGTTTCAAATGCCAAAGTCCATAATTGAGTTCCATTTGAATACGATTATATTAATCTTTTTACAGGTTTGCCCCTTTGTACCTCTGTGAGAAGCTGAATTAATTTTGATAAAGCAGAAATGGAGCTGCTAGACACACAGCATGGACTATAAAGGAGCCAGAGCTCCTTTTCCCATAACCTGCCTTACTTTTAATCAGGAGGTATTTAAGCAAAAGCACTGTTCAGTTTTCTCCTTTGTAGCCTGGAAGGAGGACAGTAGTCAAATGCTGCAAGATCTTTGTCAATTAGTGCGAGTGTGGAGGAGCTGGACTCAAGCGGCAGTTTCAGACAGCAAGGTAGCACTGAAGCACGCTGCTTTTAAGTCCTCTCAATTCTTTACTTTGGATCAAAGACAAATTCCGCTGCAGTCATCTGAGCCTTGGGAGTAGCTGATATCCTCACTAAATGAAATACATACCCCTTTCCGAAGGTCTAACTCCATGTGCCTGTCACTATTCTGATTTTATTCATCAGGCAATCACTGTATTCCTGGAGCATGACAAACAGCAGCGAAAACTATCCATGACCTTGATAATGGGAGTGGGAAAGCAGAGAATCCTTGAAAAATGCTGGGTTTAGCCATCAGTCTGTTTTAGCAATTTAATAATTCCATGACTAGATAAAACTAACTAAATATATTTCTTTTTAAAGTTCTTACCAAAAAAATAGGAAAAAATTCAGCTCTCAAGCAAAAAGTGTATTTTGCCACTGTTTTACTTTTCTTTTGTTTTACTATTGTATATGTCTTGGATGAAAATGAATTCTTTCCCTCAGTGACTTATAGAACCATTCTTAATATTTTATGTTGAAGGAGGAATCAAATTCATAAATAATAAATCTAAACCTTGTAGGTGGAATACACAGGAATATAATGAGTTTCTGTGAGAAATCACACATTTAATGCAATAATGCAGTATTTTAATGTCAGCTACATTCATTTGCTACTGCATGAGAATAAATTATCAGTCATTAATGTATGCATTCAGATGAAGGTAATTACTGTATTCTTCACTGATTTTTGCTACATCACTTAACAAGAATGTGAATCTTAGAGATTAAAAAATGAAACAGTGTACTGCAGACAGTGGGGTCAAAATGAACAATCTATGAGAAAATATTTTGTATTATTTCATGGAATCCGTTAGATTATATTTGAAAACCTAAGACATAACCACAGTTAAATAAAACAAGGGGAGCAATTTGATAAGCAAATAAAAAATGGTCTCAGAATGAATTTTTTTTGAGAAATGAAAAATAAAAAAAATAAAAAAAAACAAACCAAAAACAACGTAGTCATAAAATAACTAAGCTCAGTAGAAGGGTCTCCAAAGGTGATATGTGTAGAACTATAAATAGATGCTAGCCAGCACATTCAGGCTGAGAGTTTCCGAAGACCTGAAACGCTCATGTTCTGTGTTAAAGAGGGACAAACAGAACAAAAGCACAGATTTATCTTTATAACAGACAGAGGACACCATGTTCTGCCTGTCTTCCAGACCTTTCAAATACAATGGACCTGATTTACTATAGCCCTGAAGTTCATACTGACATTATAAGATCTCTGCCTCACTGCTATGAATGTGAGTAATGATAAGAATTTCAGTAAGGAAACAATGTCAAAAACCTAGACTTTTTGAGCTGGAGAAATCTTGCTAGGCCCCTCTGAGTGTGGGAAGAAAACTTTTGTGCCCTAGAAGTTGGGCATACTTTTGCAACTGCTAAATTGGAGTGACCTCTTTTGACACTTTAGCTCTCACCGTCCTTCCTTGAGATGCTGGATGATGACTCAATTTCTTCACATGGACAGAATGGTATTCTGGCGAAGTTTGAACAACAAGCAGATTTCTTCAATAGTTTTGACTTAAAAGGTCCTGGGCAAAGTTTACTTGATTGAATCAAATAAGTAGGTACACAAGAACTAAACATTTAGCTCAACGTTGATCATTTTTCACTTCAGCTGTCTAGTTGGCTGACTACTATTGGGATTTACTGCATAAAATGTCTTGCCAATAATGAATGTGCACTAAACTGACATTCAAGAAAGGTTTAAGGTTTGATGATCACCTGGCTAAAGCTCTTGTCTTTGATTTGTTTTCAAAACCACAATGGTTTGATTTATCTTTTCTTCAAGAGGCAGGTTTATAACATATATACACCCATGCACACAAATGTGCATAGAAAAACAAATATAAATTAATTTGCTGGCAGTGTAATTCTTGAGATCTCTACAGATTCACGTTTCTGATTTCTAATTGTACTTAGAAAAGTGGAGTCAAAACGTTCTGGTTCAAGATGTTCAGCTGTGTTCAGAGTGCAATCTGTTGTGGTTAACTTTCGTGAAGAAAAATCAGTTTCCATGTCCATTGTCATCTGTGGTACTCCAGATATTCTCATTTTAGAATTTATCATAATAGACTGCCACAGAAAATAAAGGTTTTGAAAGATTCAGTGAAGGATTAGACATTTAACTGCATAATAGCCACATTTCAAAAACATACTTATTTATTAACTTTTAATAGAACTTCAGGGATAAATCTCTATTGTAAATTGAAGTATTGCTCTAGACAGGCCTGTTGTGTGATTTTCCCTTCTCTACCTTCTTAAAGCAAAGTCATCAGCATTGTCCTATATATGCCAAGCCTCCCTCCTTCAACTTTTCTCACTGGAATAACAAGGAACTATTATTTACAGTCAAAGAGCATTGAACATCTTCTGATATTATCTGTTGTTCATTGAGGATTTAGTCATGATAGAAGGGAAGTAATTTTTTCTTCGTTAATTGGATTGAGCAGTATATGAGTACTAAGGTTATACTTCCATAGTTATTACTGATAGTGCCAAATTTTCTGGATTATCCAGGTTTTTCTGTAAAGAGTGTTTATTGTTCAAGAAGGCCATTTGAAAAAAAATCTTGCTTTAAATAAATATTGTCTATATATAATTCTAGCCCAAATACAGATGGTATTTTTTAAAGCTACAGCAAATAAAGTAGGCTGAAATTATGTTTTTCTCTTCCCTTTATGAAAATATTCTATATACACAGCTCAAACCTAGCTTCAAAATATTACAGGCTGAGATGCTGACCTATTCCTCTGGAGCCTGAGTCTATGCACTTCTTCGTGTTTTGTTGGTTTGTCATTAAAAAAAGGGTCCATAAACTTGCTGAAATTCATCAAAAGAAGGTACTTCCCCCAAGTCTCAAGTGAAGAAATTGTTATTCTATTAGTTTTCACTTGCACATGTGCTGTTGCTAGCACCATTGTATAATGATAGCTCCGGCAAAGTTGCAGATTTCTGTACTATGTAAGCACATTGTGAAATGAAAAATATCTGATTTCAATGTTTTATGCAATCTTTTCTTTTTTGAGTGTGGTGAGGAGCAGAGGGTTTTAGAACAGCATAACTTTTTTTTCTTTTTTTTCTCTTTTCTTTTTTTTAATGGAGAGGATTCCCACCCAGATAGCACAACATTCATATAAACATCATTGGCTGGTGAGCGATACTCACAGTGTGTTTTCTCTTAACTATTTTTACTATCGGAAGTCAGACAAAGTGTCAAGACGTGCCAGGACTGAGGCAGACATACTCAGTGCATGAATGAGTACTGAGTCTGGACATCTGTTCTCAAACTTCTCATAGAGGGACCCAATCCTTCTTCATCTTTACAGATACATATAGTACAGTATAAATGCTAGGCTGCCCATCTGTCTGCCTAGCTATCTGTGAGCAGTCTTTGGCATGTTCCAAAATTCTTCATTTCAGCCACTCACTCCTTCCTGAACATCAAACTGTCCATTTCTTTCTCTTCTGAAATGCTCTTCCACCTACCCCTTATGTTTAGGAAACCAATATCCATGAATTCAGACGAGGAGTTGCACCCCTCTAATGGCAGTCACAAGATGAAATAATTTAAAAGAGAAAGAAGGAGGTGAACAAGAAAGCAGGCAGAAGAACAACACAAATGTAACTGAGGCTTAAATACATGTCTAGATTTAGAAATTACAGAAAGAGAGGAAGAGAAAATGCACATATCCTAATGAATGTTTTGTAAAGATCTAATCTATAAGTGATAGGTAGCTTTTCAAGAAGTTTCTGAACCTTTTGTTTTCACAGCATGTTGTAATTTAGCTTTGACCTTTTGAATTCATGGTCATTTTTCCGGGTTTAGTTCAAAATGTCTAAAATAATGGCATCTCATTCACTTTGTTGGATAGGTTCCTTAATGTGCTACAGGATTTAGTTCATTGTTCAGTATTGCTCAAGATTTATTTGATTTCAGTACATGACTTATTTGTCACTATTATCTATACAGTTACACATACACCATTCTGGGCCCACAGATTTCTCTTTTATTGGGTTAACTTTATAGAAAAAATTTATTTAGTTTGCTCATCTGGGTCTGGCAAAGTCATCTATGTACCACTGTTGGGAATTTGAATTAGGTTCCTCAGTCCTTGAATACTACTTATTTTTCAGTTGAAAATAATAAATGAAGATGACACTTCTATTTCCACGTTTGAGCATACACTTTTCTGATTTCTTAGAGTGACATTTTGTTTTATTTCTTGTGCAATAGTACAGAACTTATTATTTGTACTCTGCAGACACTGAAATTCTGGATTCTTTTCCTCCTCTTTTGAGCTAGAACTAGACAGCTGCTTTGGAACAAAAATACTTCTGTGCTTTATAAAGATATGTTTAATAAATGTAGAAAATTTTATTTATATAAGCACACCCCACATATCTACATTAAATGACAAATATTTAAATCTAGAAATGATAGGAAACCCCATCTTTATATCTCTGTGCCTTTTTATAATAAAGCACAGAAGTTTTGTTGTTGTTGTTTAAAGCAGAAAACAGATGACTTTGTCGGTTACCCTAAATACATTAATTAAAATGAAACTAAGACAAAAAACCAACATATTTTTAGAAAATAGTTATGAAAGTATTGTGGGACATTCTTAGTTATTGTCTGACTGAATTCTCAATCCAGAATTACTGCACAATGAAGGTCTAAGGATAGAAATAATGCAAGGGAAAGGAAAAGGACTATCTTCTGTTAGCCAAATAATACGGCTGAAAATCAAATAAAGTTTTGAGATTACTTTCTGCAGGTATTCTAAGTCTATAGGGAGCTACCGGAAGAGTTTTGTCTTTTTTTTTGTCTTCTAGATTGATGGATCTCTGCAAATTGATCAGCTGTTGTGTTTCAGATTAATAGTTATTTCAAGAGGCCATGGTTAAATAGAAGCAGGTGCTGCCATAGTTACTACACAGTGGATTACAAAAATATATGAGCTACATGCACGGGATTCTCTGTTTCGTAAAAAGACAGTAATGAATGTGAAGGTGACAATGTTTTTCCATCAGTAGCTTATTCCAGGCATATGTGCTGAGTTCAGGCTCTAATATCAAGACTGTTAAATGCTATGCATGTGGTCTGCCTACTATAAGACTTAATTGTACCAGTTTCAAGGGATTGTGCAGGCTGGAAGGGGAAATATTTTACATTTCCTCCTAAAGGTATCACAAAGGAATTTTCTTAGATATAAATTTTAAAATAAAGACTATGAGGACTGGAAGCAGGGCTTTCTGGAATACCAAAAGTATTCAAGTGTGTATGACAACAGCCTAGAACCAGATTTTTATATTCATTAACAGTGTGATTTTCCAGTTCCAAGTGGTATGACAGAACTGCCTATAGCACTCAGGTAAATTTGTTGCCACGGTGCTTCTGCTGACTGCATCTTCACTGTGCATATTACAGGTGTTTTGCATCTCAAACTGTTTCAGAATAGAACTATAATATTGAACTTGTAGTAATGACAAGAAAGTGATCTTATGCCAGTAGTTTGTCAGTCTTTTCCACTTTGAAACAGAGGAAAAGGTCTCTGTTAAAGGTAGGTAGGTGAAAGAAACATTAGATGCAGTTATTACATTCATTAACAAAGAATTTTAGCTTTTACTGAGAAGATTTTAATCTTATATCAAATATGAAAAGCATCCATTAGTGGAAAATTCCATTAGTATGTTAAAATTATTTTTTTTTCTATTATGTTAACATATTGATTTTAAATACTCCATGTATACATCCAAAGTCCTGTACTGTGGTACAATATAAATTCCACTCCCTACATGCACTGAGTTCAAACCTATTCTATTAAAATTAGGAAGTCTGTCAAATAGAGAGAGCAGTAGGAGCACTATATCCCACACTGGTGAAATTTTGTTGTTTTGCAGAAGCTCCTCCTATGGCTGTGACTCACAAGACAGTAAATCCACTTTCAGATTGCTTATTCTGAAACCAAGTGTGTTGAAGCTGTGTTAGAAAACACTGAAGCACAGAAGCAATCTGCTGATTAAGAATTGTTGGGGTTTTTTAAACAAAAATCAAGTCTCAGTAAACTTTGTGTGAATTAAGTAGTCTGTCCTCCCATGCCACTGGAAAGCAAAAATAAAAGTATAAGCATGTCATAAACTCTTAATGACAAATTTTGGCTAAATGGATGGAAATGTCTATTGTTCTTCTGCCTCAAATTTACGGTGGAAAGTGATCCAGCAGGATTGTGCAATGAGAGAGTAAGATCCAGAGACACTCATAATTAGAAACAGTTATTTCATCTCTTAAAAAAATACACAGTTCTTCCATAGGTTTCAGAGCTGAATATAGCAAATTTTAATTAAATATGCCTCTACTTTGCAAGATATTTTTAACAATCTGCCCTGTTTCCGTTTTAAGCAGATGTTTTCCTGTGCATTTTTCTGTCTTTGTTCCTCTGGTCAGGTGCATGAAGGTTTAAATTGAATTTCTGCATTTGTGGGTTTCATTTTAACAGTTTCCTATTAATTAGATCAGATGAAATGAAATCCTATAGCTAGTGTCCCAACATGAAGACCAAGAACTAGTATAACTCCATACAATGAAATGCAAGTCATTATTTAATTGCCAAGATATTAATTGTTTAGACATGGTGATTAATTCATTTGGCATTTACAGATATGAAAATGGTAACTCTGTAATTAATTAGAGAGAGGCATATTGCCTTAAATGAATCAAGCCTCAATCTGTAAATCTCAACGAACACAGGCTTAATTTAAATTGAAATATTTTAAATTCCTTTTATTTAATATTTTCTGAAAAAGATGGTGATTTTTGCCCAACAGGCAAGCTTTTGCATATGAAAATATTACTCTGATAGTAATTCAGGATTTCTGTTCAAGTACCAATAATTTATTTAAACAAATTTCCATACATAAGAATATTGATGTGTAAAATAAGTTATAAAGAGGAGGAAGTCAGGCTTGGTGCTATTTATTTGGAAGTCAGGTTTTTTATTTGCTATAAAGCTTAATTAGACAAAAACCTATGAAATTAATTTTTAAAGTCTTTGATCACAAATTTTATTCTTTTCTTTCATTCCATCTCATAGTGAGTGCTTCAAATGAATGGTCAAACTGCAGATATCTTACACTTTTAATATGACTAGTGATGTAGAATGTTGAATACTAAAAATATTTTTTTAAATATTCTGATCAAAATATGCTAATTTTTTGTTCAAAGCCCAAGAAATTCTGGAAATCTGGGGGAAAGGAAAATAACAACCTGTAGCAAATTTGATCCTTCCACAATTATGGCTAATTCTGTGGAATATAAGATGTGGATATCAGAATATTATCCCCAGAATACTTGAATATCACCTAAACATTAATTTTCTGGTACTAAAACATTATCCTAAAATATTATCCTTTTTTCTGTCATGCATATTTTCACACACATCAATAGGAAACCAGTATAATTTGTATTTAAAATGCGCATTTGTACCATCACAGATAAGAATATGGTGCAAGAGCAGTGTTGCATCCAAGATTGTCTTTGTGGTCTATATTTTTCTCTTGAATATAAGCAAGTGACTAGTGGGCTACTGAATTCTTATTGAGTTTGAAATTCAGGCAGAATATCAGCCAAAAATTTCCTTTAGAAGGTACCTGCTCCCAAAAGGTGAACTTGGAAACAAATGTCTGCAGTAGTCTGTTGGGCTTATGTGCTGCCTACAGCCTGGTTAAATTTCTGCAAAAAAACAGAAGCAAAGCAGAAGGAACGGTTTTGTCCTTACTGTGTTACAGGAAAGACTAGCTTTCTGCAAGTTTTCTTATTGAAAGAAGATTTCATCTTCAAACAGAAAATTAGAATTGGATTAAAGCCAACATAGGAAAAAAAAGAGAAAATTTGAAAAAGCTTGAATGATCATGCAGCTGTAAAAATTAAAGCATAGCTGAGCTTAAACAAAATCTCAAACACTGTATCTTCAAATACGCAGATGTGAAACCAGATCAGAAAAGTGTCTAACGGGATTAAACCTATATCTTGACTCAAAGCCCTTTGCTTTCTGGTGAACTTCAGGCTTTGAGTTTATAGTGATGTATAATATCAACAACATAAACACTCTCATTTTCAGATGAAAATAACTGTAGAAGATGTGATAGTAGCTCGCAGCTATAAGGTTCCTTTATAGTCACAATGAACATGAATCTTTCATCTCACCCTTTGGGGGTTTTTTTGGTTTTTTTTATGACAGCATTGCCTAAGGGCTTCAGTGTGTAATGCTTTATCTTTGACTATTTTAACACTACCTTGCCTTCTTTACTAATTGTGACTTTTGAATCACAGTGCCCAAATTCTAGAGGAGTGCAGAAAAGAACTGGAGTTCATTCTGAGGGTGCACAGGCTGCAAAAGAACGTCTGACATTTTCTTCATCCCAATTTGTCCTTCACCACTTCTAATATCTGCTGTCCTTCCTATGCAAAACTCATGAAAGTGCCTGGCCCTTGCAGGAAATTGGTTAGAAAGTAGCACTAAAGTTTTCTTGTACCTTCACTGTTATTTGTATATCTTTGCAACGATAGGAGTAATAACTCTCTTAATTGTTTCCTTTGCTTAACCATCAAGCCTGAGGTAAGATATTCTTAGTAATTTAGACAGTCATTACTTTATTCATTAAATAAATACAAAATGTGGAGAAACAAATTATAAATACAACTAGTTCCAGACTGACCAAGAAAAGCTTTTAGATACAAATCGCAATTAGGTAGAAAGAGTAGTCTGTGAAAGAGCAGTCAGTGGACCATGGTTCATAAATGACTCAGAGGTCTCAAACTCTTCACACAGGTATAGCGATCACTAATGACCTCTTTGCAAGGATAATTACTGCAAATCCATACTTATTTCATGTTTGGCAGTAGGACCAACTGATTAACAAACTGATTTATCTACTGCTCATGTCACTGCTGAACAACTGAAGAAGAAGGCTGCTCATTTGTTCCGCTACAGACTACAGGCGTAGAACATGTCTTCCCTTCTCAAATTACAGAAATAGCTACACTCAAATTGCTGAGTATTGATTCTGCATTCATTGCATCTCGTTTCGTATGGGGAAAAACCCATGGCCTTTTACACTGGCATTAATTTTAAGACTATTTTCTTCTTTTCCACTAGCTGTTCCTATTTTCATAGAATCATAGAATCATAGAATGGATTGGATCAAAAGTCACCCCCTAGTGTCCCTTGCAATGAGCAGGGACACCTTCAGCTAGATCAGGTTGCTCAGAGCTCCACCAAACCTGAACTTGTTTCCAGGGTTGGTTATCCATCACCTCTCTGGGCAATCTATTCTAGTCTTTCACTGCTGCAGTCTGGTTCTGGCCTGCACCTTCCCTGAAGACAGCTTTGCCCATTGAAAGAATCAGGAACAATATTTTTGGTAGATATTCATGGATGTTTTATTTCTCTGACCGCATGGCAGCCAGGAGAGACACAGAC
>VYXC01012014.1:326354-351496 GCA_013397175.1 Platysteira castanea | reverse complement strand
GGGGCCCCCCGTGCTGGTGGGGCTCCCCCCCTTGCTGCCCCCGAGGCCACCCGGGAGCCATCCCAGCTCCCCCCTCTTCCCCCCCCGCTCATCCTTCCCGAGGGAAATGGGCGCTTTTGTTGCCTCAAAACGCTCTTTTTTAAGCTAAATTTGCATGGCGGGCCCCCCGGGTGGGCTCGTTTGGGTTTCTGATGGGTTTAACAGGATCCAGCACCCCCTTTCCCGGCGGCTCCCTGGGCTCCCAGCAGCTCCCCTGATCCCTGGGGGGGAACAAATCCTCCCCCCCCCCGGTGAGAAGCTGGATTTTTGGCTAGACTCCGGGCTGTACCTGTTCTGCCAGGGCTGAGCAGACGCCTGTCACCCAGCTCTGCGCCTCTTTGTTTTTCTAAGTAGCTTAGGAGGAGAAAACAGGAGTCAAAAGGAGTGTCCCCTCGTTAAGTGCCTGCCAGTTAAACCCATAAACATCTGCTTATTATAAGGTGTAATTTCCTTGGCTACCCGTGCTTTAAGCCCAGTTTTGCCCAGGATGCTTTTTGGTAATGACCTTATGCAAATACCTTCTGTGAACTGAATTCAAATTCTCCTTGGCTCTCGTGTTTAATTGAATTTATTTCTATTTTTTTTCCTTCCCTAGTACTACGAAATGTCGTACGGTTTGAATATTGAAATGCACAAACAGGTGAGTAATTTCGAGGGGGGAAGTTGTGATTGATTGATCTTCTGCTGCCCTTTTCCTCCACCTGAGGTACAATCGGCCCTGATTGCACTAAATAGGGAATAAGTGCTGGAGGCAGGGATGTGACTCCAGGTGGGATCCCGTGGCCCGGCTGTTAAATTGGCAGCCGCAGGTTGATGGTGCTCGGTGGGGTTATTTTGTCGATATTCATGAGGAATTTCGGTTTTAGGCAGAGTGTTTATGCAGAGAGGTGAGAACAGCCTCGCCTCCCGTGCTTGGGAGGTCAATACCTGGAATAGCGCGTTCCCAAGGCTTGGAAAACACTGATATGTGCTGCGTTCACCTCTGGTCGTGTTGTGGGTACAACAGGGCTGTTTGTAAGGTCATCCCCTGCTCCTGGCCCTGCCGGAGCGTGAGACCGAGCAGGGAATTATCTCCAGGGCTCCCAGAGCTCACCGTGTGTTGCTCAATGTCACGGAGTTGTCTTTGCATCTGGGAAATTAAGCAATGTTTGGGGCTGGTTGGGTTGTTTTTTTTTTTTTTCCCCTCCCTTCCAGTCTCCTCTAATATGTAACTTGCTTGAAGGAAAAAATAGAGAAGGCCCCAGCAGAATGTGGTGTGCTACCTTGATAAGATTATCGGTAAAGAGCCTAAAGGCTGCGCACATGATGGTAAAACTTAAAGGAATAAAGTTATTATTGAGATTAGACCTGATTATTTGTGCTGCTGCTGCTTACTGGTTTTAGAAGGAGTTCTAATTAAGAACTTAAGGCAGATAGAAGTTGACATCAACTTTGCCGCTCGCAAATCAGCCCCATTCAACTCCAAAGTGGTTTGGCTTAATAGCGGCATCGCCCTCCTCTGAGGAGGCTCGTTGGGCGCTGATGAGATGCAAAGCAGCGTCTCTGAATGCGCCTCTCTTCTTCCCTTTGCCTTTCTGCGCCGTAGTCACGGGGCAACGAAAATAATTCCTGCTTAGTCTTCAGTTTTTTATAAATATCTCCTTCCACGCAGATAACCCCGACTTCCCGCTCCGGGGCCGCTGCCCGGCCCAGGTGTCCTTGTGCGGGGGCTGCCGGGACCCCCGAGCTGGGGGAACTCGGTCATGTTTGTGCTGGGGTGCTCGGGAGCACCACAAAATTCGAGATTGTGGAGTAGGCCCGGGATGTCCTCCGGTGAGGAGGGGATGGGTTTGGGGTGTCCAGAGGGACACGGAGCCTGCGGCCGCCTCAGCAACGCTGGGGGGACTCTGGAGTGACCTGGAGGGTCTGGAGTGACCTGAGCACCGGCTCTTGGGGCAGGGGGTCTCCTCTCCCCACCCTCTTCCTACCTGGTCGCTCGGTGTTGGACGGCTCCACTCGGTGCTGGGAGATGCTGGAATAACGCCCCGGGATGCTGGGTTTGGAAGCTGCTGTTCCCAAGACTTGCTGAGCGTTTTCCACCGGTCCATGGGTGCATCCCGAGGGATCGGTGGGGTTTGGCAGCACGGGATGAGCGCTGGGAGGTGTGCATGGAGCAGCCCTGTCCTCTGTGTGCCGTGAGGGTCTCGGGGCTGACTGGGGAGCCTCAGAATTCCCCGTTTGGTTCGGTGCCTCCCTGCCCTGGTGTTTCCCGGTGCTGGCAGCCCAGGAGGCCCAGCGTGGTCCCTGTGCTCGGCGCTGTGCAGGTGATTCCGGCAGCATCCCGGGCCCTTCCCGGTGACATCTGCTGCGTGCCCGCTGCTGGGAACTTGGGGAAGCTGGAGCTGTCTCGTTCTTTAATTGACAGCAACGTGGAGCAAACAAAGCAGCCCTGGCTGCGCTTCCAGGCGAAAATGGGGCGAGCGGGAGCGGCGGGCGGGGAGCGCCGGACCACAGCGGGCGCCCGGGGAGGGCTTTCCCCCTCTTTGGGGCCGCAGCATCCCCTGAAAGGCATCCCTGGCGCAGCATCCCCCCGCCAGGCATCCCGCAAGGCATCCCGCTAATTGCGGCGTGGTCCTGCCGGCATCTGGCTGAGGGTGGCTGGTCCTGAACAAACAAGTTTATCAGCTGACCTGTTTAGCGGTTGACTTGTGTTTATCTGCACACAATCAAGTAGACTGAAGTGCTTGAATTATTCATGCAGTGTCCTGCCCTCCAGACTTGACTGCTTGTGATTACATCTGCTCCAGACAAACATTGATGGATACTTCATCTTTAAGCAAAAGGGGATTGTCTGTCTGTGGGCTTATATAACAGATTATCTCTTCCACGCTGAATATTAAGTGTGTGCATATGTGGCTGCGTGTGGGGTTGGGGGTTTTTTTGCCTTCCCCCCGCCCTTTTCTTCTCGTTTTGTTTCTCGTTAGGAAAAAAATGGAGTTTCATAAACAACTCCATATGCACGGAAATATTTAGGAAGTGACTCCCCAGTCGGTTGCAGTGAATCGCTCCTTACATCAGTCTTCCTGCTGAACTCAACTCCTTCCCCGGGCTCAGTTCTCCTAAACCTGACTCCAATCAGGAGTTTTCTTTTGAAACCCCGGCAAAACTTTTTTTTTTCTTTTTCTTTTTTTTTTTTTTTTTTTTGTTCGGCTTAATTGATTTTTCCAAAAGAAACTTTGCTTCCCCTGTCGGCTGTGCATTGTTTCTGTTCAGATCTCCGTGGATAATCGCCGAGAGCAATAACCATTCCAAAAGGAAAACTCATTTTGCGTGGGGAAACGGGACACCTCGGAGGACAGAACCTTTGTGCTGCCTTTGATTTCTTGTTATGGCTGAGAACTCTCCACAGAAGCACTTCTTGTTTTCCTGCCTAATGCTTGGAACAAACCTAACCCCCCCAACACTTCCAGGGAAAAGAAGGCAGCTTTTTGTGTGTGCGTTTCTAGAATATTCTAGGAACACAATATCCTTTCTGTCGTGCTCGTTAGCAAGGAGTGCCAGGTAATAATTTGCTAAATACTTCACAAGGCGAGTAATTTGTGAGCTGTGCTCTCAGGCCTCCCAAGGCAGAAGGAAATTCTGAATTCGGGGGTCCTGGCTGCGTTTTGGGGGTCTCAGCGAGCTGTACCCCATTGCTGGTGGTAATTCCCTAATGAGAGGTTGTGTCCTGCCCCTCCACACCCCCGCCCTGAATTTAATTCTCATCAGCCAGGCTCTCCACTTTGCTAATAACGATAGCAGCCACAAATAGCTTTCAACATGCCATTGACAGCCCGCTTGGAGAGAGCACTTGAAATAGTGGTAGACAGCTGAAAGTACCCATAATTGTGCGCCCGAGTGAGAACCACACTGCTCAAGGGCCTGATTTTCATGTGCTTAAAGAGACAATATCCTGGTTTCAACAAATGCTGCTGGTGCTTCATGCCTCGTGTGATTTACTCCTCCTCCTCCGCCAGGGAGGAGGGTTTGGGGGGATCTGGAGTGCCTGGAGGGGACTGTGGGGTGTGGAGCCTTTGGAAAATCGCTGCGGGGTGTGTGAGGAGGGAGCTGGGGCATTGCGGGTGGGAGTTGTGGGATGGTGCTGGTGCTGCATTCCTGCATCCCATGGATGGGGCTCCCATCGCCTCTGGCAGCCCCACCAAGCCCATTTCCAGGGGTTTAGGGGTGCAATGTGTGTGTACAGATGTATTTGTACTTTCTCAGGGAATGGTCACGTTCCCAAGGCTGCCAGAGCTCCAGGAGCATTTGGATAACGC
Organism: Platysteira castanea; assembly: GCA_013397175.1. Classification (NCBI taxonomy): domain Eukaryota; kingdom Metazoa; phylum Chordata; class Aves; order Passeriformes; genus Platysteira; species Platysteira castanea. Next base: position 347,162 of record VYXC01012014.1, on the reverse strand, counting down.
TCTGAGGCACAGGGTGGGATTGGTGGGGTGTCTGTGCAGGGCCTTTGATAATCCTGGTGTTCTCTTCCACCTTTGGACGTTCCTGGAGTTCAGGATATAAATATGGATGTTTTAGGGTGTTTTCCAGGAGGAGGAAGGGCAGTGCTCTGTGTTCAGCACCTTCTCTCCGTCCTTTGTCCCACTGCATAAATCCAGGAGCAAGGGTCGGCTGGACTTGGGGCTGGTGGTGCCCAAAATCTGTTTTGAGGCTCCACCTGCCGTGGCCTGGTGGGATTCCCTTCCCCACAGAGAATCTATTCCATTTGGGGACAGATTTTGAGGAGTGTGTGATGTGTGCAGGGTCTTGGGGGTGCCCTGTGCAGGGTATTTGGGAATGCTCCTGGCAGAGCAATGCCTGTGGGGCCGGTTCCTGCAGGCAGCTCCATCCTCCCAGGAACAGGGAGCCCAGGAGGGATCTGTGTCCAGTCCTGTGCTGTGGAGGGGTGCTGGGATCAGCCTGGGGTCTCACCCCGGGGCTGGGACATCCCTGCAGTCCCCATTTGCCTCATGGACATCCAAAGCCGAGACAGTTTGGCACAAGGAGCATCCCCACTGCCCAGAGCCCTGTCCGGGGGTGTCCCCCCCACTCCCTAGATCCAGCCTGGAGCTCTGCACTCCCAGATTTTGGGTTATTTTAAGGCTGCTCTGCGTCTCCCATGGCTGACATCTGGGGGGTTATTTTTAAATTCCCTCTGCCCCATCCAGATGTAGAGATGGGAGTGCAGGGCACCGGAGCTGCTGGGCACAGCCAGCCCCAGCTATTTAACACCGAGCCGCCGCCGCTCCGAGCCCATCCCGGCTCCCGACGGGTGCCAGGAGCAGCTCCCTGTGTCCCCAAGTGCTTTGGACGCTGCTGGTGGCTCTGGCCATTTTAAGAGCAGGTGACAGGAGCCTCAGCCGGGGCCAAGTGCTCCCAGTGTTGATTTATCACCGGTGCAGATGTTTTCTCTGGTTTCGCCCTCCCCAGTGCTGAAATCCCACCCGGCAGATTCTTGGCAGGGGCATGGAGTGAGGGGGGATTAGTTGGGATTTCAGGTTCTCCCGACTCCTTGCCCTTTTTAACAACCATCAGCACCCCTGTGCCTGTGGGAGTATCCTGGGGCTGGCTCCCGGGGGTGTTGGGGTGGGTGGGAGCCTCTCCCAGTGCCCTGCTCCGGGGGTTTTACCCGCCCTGGTCCAGGGAAGATGCAGGGCAGCAGAAGGGGATGCGGAGCCCGGCATTGCCATGGCAACCCGCAGTGGGAATGGAGGCTTTCCTTGGCAGGAGCAGCTCGGGGGGGCTCTGGGGCTCTGTGGCTCTGGGCAAGGTGATGAATGAGCCCTGTGAAGGGGAAGGTGTCAGGCGTGGAGCCCTCCCCGTTCCAGAGGATCCCTTTCCCTCCCAGTTAAAGTTTTAATGGGGACAACTGGAGTTTAATGTGCCGGAGAATGGGAAAAGGGAAAGTGAGCAAATATTTAAAGATGATTGAATCTCGTGTTCACAGGAAACCTCATGGTTGTAAACATAATATTTTGGACATCCAATATCTCTGTGCTCGCCTGATCCCACGTGGGATGTCTCTTTCTGTGTGGAACGGGGAGCTTGGCTTCACATCTTGCTTGGAAGTACTGGATTTAAAGGTGGAAGCATCATGTGTGTTGTTGGTCAGGGCCGTCCAGGGAAAACCCAGCTCCTTCCCTTCCTGCTCCATGGAATCAGCCTGGCTGGATGCTGTGTTTTTCCCAGAGTGCAGCCGAGGGAAGCTGGTGCTGGCACCGCTGTTTTCCCCTCAGACACAGATCAGGTTTGTTCTAGAACCCGGGATCTGGCCGAGCAGAGCTCCCAGAGCTGCGGCCGCACTTGCTGCATCCCGAATCCAATGGCTGGAGCTGTAGGAATAAGTCTTTAATGGAGCTAGAGCTAAATATAATCTGACCGAAGTGCCAGTGCCAAAAAGCCTGGAAGGAGCTTTTCCTGTGGCTGGGCACGGCGGTGGCATCATGGGCAGCCGGTGGCACACGCGGTGCCAGCCCGGCTGCTCCGGCCACGGCGCCGGGGCTGGGCTTGGATTCGGCACTCGGAGCTCCCAGCCCGGTTCTGTGGGAGCAGAGGAGCTGTCGGGTGTCGTGTGAGTGTTGGGTGCTGAAAACATTGTGCTGGCCAGAGCCTGGCCCTGGGGACAGGGGTCACGATAGCGAAGTGTCACTGCAGCGATAGGACACAGGGAATGGCTTCCCGCTGCCAGAGGGCAGGGATAGGCACAGTACTGGGAAGGAATCCTTCCCTGGGAGGGCAGTGGGATGCTGGTTGCTGTGACTGCCCCATCCCTGGAAGGGTCTTAAGCCAGGCTGGAGTGGCCTGGGCTCCTGGAAGGTGCGGGGAGTGGAACTGGATGAGCTTTGAAGTCCCTTCTGACCAAACCATTCCAGGATTCCGTGATTCCCCAGCTGCCTGCTGGATCCATGCATCTTCACGCTCAGGGCCGTGATGATCCCGGTGACTTGGTGGCTGTGGCCAGGGTACCTGAGTCCAAGCCATGGTTGCTTCCAGCCGTTCCTGCCTTGGCACGGTGTGCCAGCACGTTCCCTGCCTCTGGAATTGCTAAGAAAAGCATCAGGTGTAACCCAATCACCGAGAGTGCTTCTGGAGTAGAGGATGGCCAGGAATATTCCTGGGGCTTTGCAGCCCGTGGGGACCACTGGGAGCAGGACCCAGAGCTCTGGGGTCTGTGGGGTGGTTCCCTGCGTGGGGGTGACTCCAGGCTGGGGGAGATCAGGATTTTCCCGGTGTCTCCCTGCTTAGGGTGACGCTGGGAATGTTGGTTGTGCTTGTTGGGCTGGTGGTGTAAGAGCAGCATGTCCCAGCCATCCCCAGCTCCTCACAGCAAGGGCTGAGTGTCCGTTGGGAATTTTCCTCCAAATTAGGATATTTGGGGATTTTCCTTGAGAGCAGGTGGAGTCTGGGTTGGCTGGGCTTAGAACCCAGAGGTGCTGCAGGACCTGTCCCGGGGAGCTGAGCTGTGGGATCAGGAGGGTGAAGCCTTGGGGTGGAATTGAGGTGATTTGGGGAGCACAGGGGGGCTCTGCGAGCAGGGGGTGGCTGTGGCTGTCCCTGGAAGGAGGCTCCTTGCCAGCAGGAGGCCAGAGCTCTCCCGGTTAATCACTTGTGTTATTGATAACGAGCTGCTGGGGCTGGCGGAAGGAATTTCAGGGCGTTTGATTCCGTGCCAGCGCTCGGCTCCGGCCATTGTTGTGGCGCTGGATCCTCGCGGCCGCTCGGCCGTGTTTGACTTGGAGCCGGAGCTGTTTTCACAGCTGCCTCGGCCAGGAGCAGCCGCAATTAACCCCTGGGAGCCAGGACACGGCCATCCCACCGGGAGTGTCCCTGGAGCCGGACACAGGACACGGCCATCCCGCCGGGAGCGTCCCTGGGGTGGGACAGGGGACACAGCCATCCTGCCAGGTGCATCCCTGGGGGTTATCCCTGCAGGAAAATGTTATCCCCAGGGAACTGTTCCCACAGTTCGCTGTTAACCTCCCCCAGAGTGCAGCTGGCGGGTGTTGGTGGATCCAGGTTGTTTCCAGAGCAGGATGTGAGGGTGGCAAAGGGAATCCCACCCGTGGGGACGGAGCAGAGCAGACCCCCAGCCCTGGTGGGAACTCAGCTCCCTGCACGGGGCAGGTGGCTTTGGCTTTGCCAAGGTTTCCTTTGGAGAAACCAAATACCCACCACAGCCCAGGGAGTGGGAGGAGATGGAGAGGGCCACCAAACCTTGATTTCCTGGGATCCGGCCCCTCGGGAGAGCAGCAGCTGCTCCCAGCATGTGCCTGACTACATTTTCTTGAAGCCAGGGAAGTCCAGACTGGTGTGACACTGCCAGGGCTGGTCCAGGACACACATCCATGTGGGAAAGGAGATGGAAGTGTCTCAGACGCAGGGATGTGTCCTTGTGCTGGAGTGCTTGAGGGGGCGTCCAGTGCCTCTGCTGGGAGCTGCTGCTTCCACCTGTGGGGCTGGGAAGGGACAGGGAGAGGGGATGCACAGGAGGGGATGCACAGGAGGGGATCTGTGGCAGGGGACAGGAGGGGACAACGCTGCTGCCAGGAAGCCTCGTGCCATCCCGTCCGTGGGAGGTTGCTGGGTGCTGACCGTGGCTTTTTCTTCTTCCCTTTTTCCAGACAGAAATTGCTAAAAGACTGAACACGATTTTAGCCCAGATCATGCCTTTTCTGTCACAAGAGGTAAGGACTTTCCACACCCTCTTTGAGGGGATGTAGCTTCTCCCGGGGTTTCCCCTCGCAGGCAGCGCTGGGTCCCTGGGGGGTCTCTGGGGGTGTGAGGAATGGGGTTTAAATCCTTCCTGTGTGCTGGAAAACCCTTGGGATGGGCAGAGCTGGGCTCTGCAGGGACTCTGCTCAGCTTGGGGGGCTGCACTGAGCCCAAAAGGCTGCGAGGGGCTCCCCCCTTTCCTGGAGGAGTTGCTCCCTCACCCCATGGAGCCGGGAGGTTCCTCTGGGCTGCTGCACCCAAAACAGGGCCAAAAGAATAGGGAAAAATAGGGCCCAAAAGAGGGGGGGAACCATGTCTGGGGGAGTCCTGTGGCTGATGTGGCCCCTCTGTCCCACAGCACCAACAGCAGGTGGCCCAGGCTGTTGAACGTGCCAAGCAAGTGACAATGACGGAGTTGAATGCTATCATCGGGGTACGTGGACTTCCCAATCTGCCTCTCACCGTGTGTATTCCCCTTTTATTCCTATCATTTACCATATCCAGAGGCAACCCTGCGCTCAGGAGGGCAAAGAGGGCGGCTCCCAGTCCCCGGCCATCCCAAAACACCGAAACTGCCCCAACCCCACAGCTCCCAGACATCCCAAAACCCCAAAACGGCCCCAGTCCCGCACCCAGCAGGACAGGGCTGGGAGCTGCTGCCTCCCCGGCAGCTCCAGGATTCCAATTGGATGTTCCCCGAGGGGCTGGGGAGATTTGGGATGGGAGCCTCCCGCCGCCCCTGAGGCCAGGCTCGTCTCTGCCGGGCTGTTGGTGTGGAATGTGCTGTGCCCTTGGCGGAGTTGTTGATCCATGCATTGACCCTTTCCTGCACAGGCTGAGGGGTTCTGATTGAAAATTAACAACTTTAATTATTCCTTTAATTGCTGTCACTGTCTCAGTCCTGCAGCGAACCCCGGGACATCGGAATTCCCAATCCACATCCTGGGCAGGTGGCTCCAGAGCTCCTCTGCCTTTGTTTCCCAGAAAACACACATTTATAATTACTTTTAGTTTTTAGTAACTATTTGCACTTCTTCAGAAGCTTCAAGAATCTTTATCATTCTCTGCGTTTAACTTGTTTTGCCATTCATTTTCCTGTATTTATGGGTGTCACCAACTGTGGGATCGTGCTCTGGGCTCCTGCAGCCTTTGGGGATGAGGAAGCAGCCGGATCCCTCGTGGTGGGGTCGGTGGCACGCGGGAAGTGCCCCAGGAATGGGAGCTGGGTTTTGGGGTGACGCTGCACCCTGCCATACCCAGCGTCCTGCTGCTCCTCAGCCATTCCAGGTGGGCTTGGATGGAACAGAGATGGAGCTGCTGGAAGTGGCAGCCCAGAGCCTGGGCAGCTGGAGCAGATATTGGAATTCAATTAAGGGGGATGAGCGAGGCCCGTGACCCCCACTCCCGAGGTAATTGCTTCCCTGGATCACGGTGAGGCCCTGCTGCCATTAAGCAGCCAGCCCAGCCATTTAATCGCTTCCCTGACGAACTTCCAGCGGGAATTATGGGCCTCTGCTCCTGGGTTGGCTGGGCAGGGAGGGACACGGTGCTGGCAGCAGCTGATCAGTGATCCCATGGCCTTCCGTGGCTTGTCCAGGAGGGCAGAGCTCAGCCCAGAGGTGTGGAGCTGGTTTGGGTGGTGGGTCCGTGCTCCTGCACCTGCTCCAGTGCTTCCCAGAGCAGAAAATCCAGAGGATTTGGTGCTTTTTCCTCCCCTCTGTGCACGGAGTGGGTTATTACTGTAGGGCTGCTGCTGGCAGGAGGTGATGGTGATTCCATGGCCTCCTGTGGCTTGTGGAGATGGTTCCAGGCTCATCCCGGAGCGTGGAGCTGGTTTGGGTGGCAGCTCCAGCCCATGAGCCCCCAAGCACAGAGGAGTGGGTGTTTTGCCCTGCCCTCAGCAGGTTGTTTTTGCAGGGTTGCTCATGCGGACACATCCCTGGGCTGGTTTGCTCAGCACTGGGGCGTGTCCCGGTGTCCCTGGGGAGCCATCGCTGGGTGGCTCCGCTGTCCCCAGCCTGCCCCAGCGCCCCGGTGCAGGAGCTGCAACACCCAAACCCCCCAAACAGTGCAAAACTCTTTTTTTGCCCCTTTTGAGGTTAAGAATTGTTAATTTTATGCATCTGGGCCATTGTCTCGCAGCTCCTGTGCTCGAGGCTCGGCTGAAATGGAGCCTTGATTTGGTTGTAGCCCTGGAAATGATTTCCCTGGAAATGATTAAACTCTGTCACTAAATTTAACGCCGGCACTGAACTGAAGTGCTGAACCATTAAATCGGGAACAAAGGCACGGAGCGTGATGGACATAATCCAATTAAAGCCACTCTGCCACCAGACACTCCTTGCCAGCCTTCCTCCCAAATTTGGAACCTCCTCCCATCTCCCCATCCCTGTCTGGCACCGCCGAGGGACCCCAGGAGCAAACGGCTCCGTGGGTGCTGCCGGAGCCATCCCGGGCTGGGTTTGCAGGATTGTCATCCAGAGCCTCCCATTGTCCTGGGATATCGGGAGCATCACTCCCCGAGGAGCCTGATTGGTGTTGGAATTCCATGGGAGCCCCAGAGCAGCATCCTGAGGGATCTGAGGTGTGGATGGGCTCAGTCGCTACAGGAGGGTCTGTGATCCTGGAATGCTGTTCCAAATCCTTGTGCCGTGTGTGTCACCTGCTCACCAGGACCTTGGTCCCTGTGCAGGGGGACTTGGGGTCCCAAGGAGCCTCCCCATCCCTGGAATGCTGCAACAACTCCTCAGCCAGTGGCGTTGTTTAAACACAGGGTTGGGATAGGCCTGGGAGGGAAGGGAAGGGGCCTTTCCAGCAGAGGACACTCGGAGCAAACGGGATCTCTGTGCCACCAAGTGCCAGGTGGGGTTTGTCCCCCTCCCTGGAGTCTCCAGGATGTTATTCCCGAGGGACGTGCAGCAACTGCTCCGTGGGCTGACACCAACACGCAGAGTGACGGGAAGGATGGTGAAGAGGGAACCTGGGAATTCCCGGCACCACCCCGGGATCTGCTCCTTGGCTCATCCTCCTCTCCTTGCCATGAGAATGATCCAGCTGGGACATGGCTGGAGCGCTGCAGCCCTGCTTTGGGATCTTGGCTGCCCCAGGGACACAGGGACGAGGCTTCAGGACATCCCACATGGATTCTGCTCTCTGCTTCCTGCTGCCAGAGGGGAGAAAGCCAGAACCACCCTGAGAATGTTGTGTTGGGCCTCCAGGATGTTGTGTCCCGGCCTTGGTTCCCACAGCCTGTGTGGGGCTGTTCCTGCAGCTCACCAAGCCCCTGGATGGATTTATCTGTTCTCAGCCTAAAAACCAGGAAGAAATTCCAGTTTTCTGCTCTGCTGGAGCAGCTCCGGGTGCTGATTCTTCTCCTCTGGGTGCTGCTGCCTCGCCCGTGGTGGGGCTGTGCTGTCCCCTGGGCTATTCCAGGGCTGGGATTCCATCGACATCCCGGGAATGGAATGCTGCTGTTCCACGAGGCCACGTCCCTCTTTGGGGTGGGAAACTCCTGGGATGAGTTACAGCGTGCAGATGTTTCTGGAGGTTGGAGACTGCTGAGGATAAAACATTGGATCATGGTGTATTCCAGGGATGGGCACCGCTGGAGAGCTCCCAGGAGAGCAATGTGGGAATGGTTGGAGGTGCTGGAAAGCCGCGCAGGGCCGTTCTCTGGGATGATGCTCTGCTACAGTGGCCAGCCCTGCCCCTCCCTCAGATGAGTGGAAATCCTGGGAAATTGGAGTGGGAAGAGCCAAGGATCTGTTCCACTAGTTTTGGTGCCGGAGGAGCGATCCTGGCACTGCGTGGCAGGAGCTGCCGAGGGTCCGGCCTCATGTCCCTCAGCCCCAGCTCTGCCCCGCGTCCTGGTTTGGGGACACTCCTGGACTGGCCATCCCGAGAGCGCTTACTGTCCTGCTGGCAGAATCAGCTCCTGCTTTTTGAGGGCACAGGGATTTATGGATTTCCTGCAACAGAGGCCTAAAGGCCTTCTCCATGTGGCCTTTGCTTCAGCTGGGATCTCGGAGCTGCCTGGAAGGAGCTTTCATGGATCTTCTGTGCCTGGGACTGCGGCTCCTGCCTTCAGCTCCCACCCAGGATCTCGTCCTGGATGGGGATTTCCCTCTCCATCCCACAAGGATGAGAAAGCAGCTCTGGAAGGGATGGGTGACCCAGCCAGGACCTGCTCCGTCCTGCTGTGTCTGTGGAGTGGGACAGGACGTTGCCCCTGCTGCTGCCCAAAATGGGTCCTTCCATCGGGAATGGGCGGGAGCTGTTCCCCAGAACTTGGACTTGGTGTGGGGAAACTTGTCATGGAATCCTGGAATGGTTTGGGTTGGAAGGACCTTAAAGCTCATCCAGTGCCACCCCCTGCCGTGGGCAGGGACCCCTTCCACTGTCCCAGGGTGCTCCAAGCCCTGTCCAGCCTGGCCTTGGACACTTCCAGGGATCCAGGGACACTTGGGTGCATCTTCTGCAGCTCTGGGGAAGATGGGCCAGGAATTTTCTTGTTGGAACTGTTGGGAACACTGACGGAGCCCTCCATACCTGGGGGTGTCCATTGGGCTGGGCCTTATGCCATCAGGTCCTGCTGTCCATCCCTGCCCCCCAGAGTGCCCCGGGAGAAATCCTGACCCAAGCTGGTTGTGGGGACCTGGGGGGTTCTGCTGCAGCCCGGGTGTCCCCGCGTTCCAGGTGTCCCCAACCCGTGATTCCCATTGGTGGTGTGACTTCCCTGGGAGCTGCTGGGATGCTGCTGGAGGGGCCGTGGGTGCAGGCAGGAGGGTCCCAGGCAGGAGCACCAGCTCCAAACCCTCCTGGCTGGACCAGGGATGGCCTGGGGACTCTCAGAAGTGGCTCCTTGGATTTCAGCTGGTTTTCTTCCAAGGCTGTGTTTGAAATAGGGAATGTGTCTGGTTTTCCCTTCCTCTCCCCAGTGCTGCAGTTCACCTTTTCCCAGCTGAACTGGAGCAGGCAGTGAATCTCCATGGCTGGATGAGTGCTGGGAGGGCTGGGATTCACTCCCAAAAAAACCCTGGGAGCAGCTGGGGGCCCTGTGCCATCCCAGCTGGGCTGCAGCTCCAGGGAATGTGGGGGGCTCCAGTGATGTCAGAAGGGGTTGGGAGCAGCAGGGTCCTGGGATGGGACCAGGACGTTGTGTGGCATTTCCTTCTCCCCATAAAGCACTTGGAAGCTGCTCCCGAGCAAATGAGCAGAACTTCCCTGTCCTGAGCTGTCTGGATGGCCTCCTGAGTGCTGGAATTTTCTCTCCCTGACTGGTGTAGCAGCTGCCCTCCAGCCACGGAGTCTCTCTGCCTCCTCGGTGGGACCCCTGGATTTTTATTCTTTTTTCCTTTTCCTGCTGGAAAAGCCAAACTAACCATGTCCGCAGGGATGAGTGTTCCGGAAATGCAGGATGATCCGGGGGGGTGTGCCATGCGTGCTCCTGCTGTGGCTGTGTCCTGGGAATTGCCCCTGGGCACCTCTGTCCTGCTGCTAACGGGGCTTCTCCTTGCAGGCATCCAGCGGGGCCGCTCCCGGGAGCACCCCCGGGAATGTCCCTTCCCGGCGCCGCCCCCAGTCCCCGCTCCCGCGCCCCCTCCCCGGCTCACTGGTGCTTTCATTGCAGCAGCAGCAGCTCCAGGCCCAGCACCTCTCCCACGCCGCCCACGGGCCCCCGGTCCAGCTGCCGCCGCATCCCTCGGGGCTCCAGCCGCCCGGAATTCCGCCGGTCACCGGCACCAGCTCGGGGCTGCTGGCGCTCGGCGCCCTGGGCAGCCAGGCCCACCTGGCCGTGAAGGACGAGAAGAACCACCACGACCTGGACCACAGAGGTGAGAGGGGCTGCTGCTCCCGCAGCTGCTGCTGCTGGGATTACACAGTCCTGGGATGGTTCGGGGCGAAGGGAGAGAAACTTTACCCAGGGCAGGGACACCTCCCACTGTCCCAGGCTGCTCCAGCCTGGCCTTGGACACTTCCAGGGATCCAGGGGCAGCCACAGCTGCTCTGGGAATTCCAGCCCAGCCCCTCCACACTCTCACAGGGAACAATTCCTTCCCAATATCCCATTTAAATCTCCACTTTCCTGCTATGAAGCCATTCCCTGTGTCCTGTCCCTCCAGCCCTTGTCCCCAGTCCCTCTCCAGCTCTCCTGGAGCCCCTTTAGGCCCTGCAAGGGGCTCTGAGCTCTCCCTGGATCCTTCCCTTCTCCAGGCGAACTCCCCCAGCTCTCCCAGCCTGGCTCCAGAGGGGCTGCAGCCCTGGGAGCAGCTCCGTGGCCTCCCCTGGACTTGCTCCAGCAGCTCCACGTCCCTCTGATGTTGGGGGAACACCCTGGTCCAGTCATGACTCATTTCCCACAGCCCCGTCCCTCGGGTCAGCTGCATTCAGATCGTGGGACTGCGCTTTTAGGGATGCGGAATTCCCTGAATGATGCTCAGCCTTTGGTGGAGCCTGGCTGCAGTTCCTGTGCCCTTGTTCAGCTGTGCCTTGATGGGGAAACAGCCTTCATCCTCCTCCTCTGCATCACCCTCAGAGCCTTCCCGTGCTCAGGGATCCAGCTCTGGGCACCAGGAACTTGGTGGTTTTTCCCATTATTAGGGATCTGACCATTTTTTAGAAGATCAAAGGATCTGTGACTCCAGGTGCAAGCCAGCAGTGTTCAGGATTGTCCTGGCAGATTCCACTGTCCACCAACACAGGAGGATTTGGGATATTTCCCCTCCACATTCCCGCTGTCAGGGCAGGTTCCCACAGCCTCTCCAAGCTGTTGGGCTCTTCTGGGGGATTTGGGGTGGAAAAAAAAAGCAGTGAGACAAAAGTATTGGTAGGAGTTACCCAGTTCCATTCCTTTTCCTGGATTCAGACTGGCAGAGCTTCCAGGGAAAACAGGCCTGTTTGGATACAAATGAGTGGCTGAACCACATCTTGGATGTGGAACTGTGCACCCAGGGCTGGTGGGTGACTGCAGGGACAGGCACCCAAAGCTGCTCCCATTCCCTTTGGATTCAGGGCATTTCCAGCTGTGTTTGGCCAGATAAATCACATGGAAAGGGAGGAAGGGGCAGGAGTTGGATGGGAGAGATGGATGGAGGGAGATTTTAGAGCCAGACAAGGCTTGAGTGTAAGGGTTCGAGTTAAGAGCATGAGGAGGTTCTGGGTTTATTTTCCTGGTTTAAGACTTACCCTAACTTGCTTTATTTTCCTGTCTCTTTGTTTTGGCTGTGCCCTCCCCTGTGCCCCGGCATCTCCTGAAGAGCGAGACTCAAGTGCAGTAAGTCCCACTCCTTCCTTTCACTCCCACTTTTTGGTGGCCACACGGCTGAGTTTTATTTGTGCTTGAAAACGCACCTGGTGGCTGGGAGCTCCAGGGCTGCCTTTGGCACAGCTCTTATTAAATCATAAACTGGGCAATGAAATTCCTCATCCTGCCTGGAAGAGCTGTGCTGGGCTGAGTGGAGTCACCTCCTCCGTGGGGGTTTGGAAATTCGATTTAAATCCCTGTGTTTGTGGCAGAGCCTCGGGAAATTCCATCATTTTGACTGAATGAGCGTGGTCAGACCCGGAATCCTTCAGTGGTCAGGGAAGCTGGCTTATTCCTGATCACTCTCCCGTTATCTGGGGTCATCTCAGCTGGGATGGGTTTGGTTATTACTCTGTGTTAAGCAGCACCTGGAAGCTCAAGCAGTTCCTAACCAGGGAAATCCCTGGATTTTGGACGGCTCAGACACCCCAGAGGCTGCCCCAGGTGATGGATTCCCTGGGAGCAGGGATGGAGGGGATATTGAGGGTGGCAGGAGCCAGGTGGGCGCTGAGCCAGAACCTCCCAACCCAGTGTCCAGGGAAAATGGGGCATGGAAGGGATTCCTCCATGGAAAGGGCTGTTAAACGTCGGAAGGGGCAGCCCAGGGAGGCAGTGGACATGTCCCTCAGCGCTCTGTGCTGGTGACAAGGTGGGGCTGGCTCCCAGGTCGGACTCGGTGATCCTGGAGGTCTTTCCCAAGCCCAGCATTCCGTGTGAAAAGCTGCCAGGACAAAGCCCGGCTGAGCTGCGGCTCCGCAGCGATTTCCTGCCAGCCCCGAGCCCACAAACGGCCCTTTGGAGAGCGGGGAAGGGAAGTGCTCTGCGAGGGGGGAGGCAGAGGGGAATTGGGCATCATTAACCCGCTCCTCCGGCGGGCAGGGGGCCGTCGGAGCCGGGCAGCTTCCCAATCCATAAACTGCGAGCCGGGGTATTCCCCGTGGAGGTTTAATGTGTGCGATAATCAGCGTTAGTCATTCATATTTTCCCCAGCCTTTGCCTGTGCAATAAAAAATATTTAGTTCCTTGGCAGCGGGCCAGGAGCGGGGCTGAATGGATCGATGCCTCTAAATGCCTGACATGATTCTCTGGGAGCTGCGAGGGTTTTCAGCATGACTGCCTGGGAAGAAAGAGCTCCGTGTTATCCAAAGCTGCTTAGTGGGGACCGAGGAGAAACATGAACTGCTTTGGTTCTCCCTTTCAGCCGGGGAAGAAAGGCGGGCCCAGCTCAGCAGCGGCGCTGCTTAGCGGGGCTGGGGGAGCGGGGAGCGCTCCTGCTGCTCCCGGGCACTGAGGGCAGGGAAGGGGCTGTGCCGAGGGTGATGCGGAACTGGGGGCAGGCATCCTCCTCCTTGTGCTGCTGTGTTTGCTTCCAGCGTTCCCCGGGAATGCCGGCATCTCCTGGGCTTTGCTGCTTGAAGCAAGGGCAGAATTCCCCCCATGCCACAGGCACTGGGCTCTGCCATTCCTGGTCACGTGGGTTTTCTGGGACATTTTGTGGATGTCCTTTGGCTCCAGGGCCGGGATGCAACCATTCCTTTGCTCCTCCTGCATGAGGCCTCCCAGCTTTGCCAGAGGAAGAACTCCTGGGCTCTGGAGCTTTCCTGGGAATGTCAGCATGCCCTGGGCTCCGCTGCTTGGAGCAAGGGCAGAATTCCCCCCAAGCAGAGCTGTGCCGCGGGCACTGGGCTCTGTCGTTCCCGGTGCTGTGGGTTTTCCCGGATGATTTATAAACAACCCCCTCCTGCATTTTCCTGCTATTGCAGCAAAGGAGCTCAGGTGTCCTTGGGCATCCCCACAGCATTCCCAGGGCTCTCAGCGAGGCTGGTGCTGGATCCTGTGCCCTGGATCCTGCGGCATGGCAGGGACCGTGGGGTCTCGTCCCACTGTGGGGACAGGGCTGTGTGTGTCCCCTTGGGACCTGCTGCTTGTGGAGTCCCGCTTCCTTCTGTTCCCCCTTCAAAGCTTTTCCCATCTCCACAGAATAATTCCGTGTCCCCCTCGGAGAGCCTGCGGGCCAGCGAGAAGCACCGGAGCTCCACGGATTACAGCATCGACTCCAAGAAGCGGAAAGCAGAGGAGAAGGACAGCATGAGCCGATATGTGAGTGACAGGGACGGGCTGGGGTGGCCACGGGGACACCTTGGGGCAGGATTTGGGGGGACAGAGTGGCATTTGGGTGATATTTTCTGGATGTGGTGTGGGTGAGCTGGGGCGTAGAACCATGGAATCATTCAGGCTGGAAAAGCCCTTTGAGACCGTGGAATCCAACCATCCCCCAGCACTGGCAAGGCCACCATAATCCATGTCCCCACATGCCACATCTGCTCCCCTGACTGACTTCACCGCTGCCCTGGGTAGCCCCTTCCAGTGCCTGACCACCTTTTCCACGAAGAAATTGTCCCTGATGTCCAGCCTGAGTGACCTTAGGCTGCTCTGGGGGTGGTTTGGCTCCTCAAGGGGCTGATCCCCCCAGTTTTTGGAGCTCTCTGCGGGGTGTGACATGTTTTGTGTTCCAGGACAGCGACGGTGACAAGAGCGATGACCTGGTGGTCGACGTCTCCAACGAGGTGAGGCCTGGGTGGCTCTGCCCGTGGCATGGTGTGGGTTTGGGATGTGGGAAGTGATTCCTTAGGGGCTTCCCAATGCTGGCCTGAAGGAGGAGCCGGAGGGAGCCCTTCCCACTGTGGGAATTCCAATGCTTTTCCCATCCCACAGGACCCCGCCACCCCCCGGGTGAGCCCGGCCCATTCCCCCCCGGAGAACGGCCTGGACAAAGCCCGCGGGCTGAAGAAGGGGGACGCTCCCAACAGCCCGGCCTCGGTGGCCTCCTCCAGCAGCACTCCCTCCTCCAAGACCAAGGACCTGGGCCACGTACGTCCCCTCTGCGGGGTCACTGGGGCGGGGGCCCTGGATCCCAGCAGCTGGGGCTCATCCCGTGTTTTCCATCCCTTCTCTCCCCAGAACGACAAATCCTCCACACCCGGCCTCAAGTCCAACACTCCGACGCCCAGGAACGACGCTCCCACCCCGGGCACCAGCAGCACCCCGGGGCTGCGGCCTATGCCCGGCAAACCCAGCGGCATGGACCCCCTGGGTGGGTACCGGTGTCACCGCGGTGTCACCACTGTCCCCAGCACAGCTTCAGCTCGTCCCTGTCAGTGGGGTTGGGGAGGGGGGATCAGATTTCTGGGAACCTAATCCAGATGATGGCATGAGGAGGGAAGTCCAGTCATGGGGCGAGTGGGGCAGGGATGAGGGGACACAGCCTCAAGCTGGGACAGAGGAAGTCGAGGTTGGACATCAGCAGGAATTTCCTCACAGAAAGGGTGGTCAGGCCTTGGGAGGGGCTGCCCAGGGAGAGGTGGTGGAGACCCCATGCCTGGACGTGGCACTCAGTGCTCTGGGCTGGTGACAGAGTGGTGCTGGGTCAGGGGTTGGACTCTGTGGCGTGGGGTGTTGGGTGGTTCCGTGGCCCCTGCCCGTGTCCCCGCTCCCTGCCCGTGTCCCAGCCCTGCCCATGCTCTGTGCCCTGACCGTGTCCGGCTCTCCGCAGCCTCGGCCCTGCGGACGCCCATCTCCATCGCGGGCTCCTACGCGGCGCCCTTTGCCATGATGGGGCACCACGAGATGAACGGGTCCCTGACGAGCCCCGGCGCCTACGCGGGGCTGCACAACCTCCCCCCGCAGATGAGCGCGGCCGCCGCCGCCGCCGCTGCCTACGGCCGGTCACCAATGGTGAGCTTTGGAGCTGTACGTAGCACTTTTAGCTCCTTTCTCGCTGGGGGGAGGGCTTGGGGGGCTCTGGGGGGCTGGGAGGTTGAGGCTCGTTCCCAAAGCCAGCTGTGGTTTGAAATGGCCACCCTTGAAGGGTGGGGGTGGAGATGATTCCCCATGGGGTGATGTGCATGTGCCACTGGATGGGGGTTTCTCCTTCCCATTCCTCAACCCCTTACCCATTCCTCGGCCCCCTTCCCACTCCTCTCACTAAACTCCTGTTTTAAGGCAAAACAGGGAGTCAAACGCTGCCATTAAAGCAGACTGGGGTTTCTGTGCTCAGGGTGCTGGGCATAACTTGGCCGATCCCATCTCTGGGGGCTTGGGAACAACACGGGGAGAGGGAGTGTGTCCCACCTGGTTCTCGCAGACCCAAAACCTTTGGCTGATTCCCCTTCCTGCCAGGGGGAAGTACCGATGAGCTTTGAGCAGCAAGGGAAAAGCGCCCCAAAGTCCCCAAAGGGTTGTGGATGGGAAGCTGTGTGGTGTTCCCAGCCCATGTCCGGCCTCACCCGTGTCCGTGCATCTCTTGGCAGGTCGGGTTTGACCCACACCCCCCAATGCGAGCCCCTGGCCTGCCCTCCAGCCTGGCATCCATCCCCGGAGGAAAACCGTAAGCCCCGCTTGGATTTCTGTGGGATTGGAGGGGATGAGTGGCCGGGGTGGAGACAAGGGAGGGCTTCACCCGGGGCTGGCGCTGGGGACACGACGTGACAGCGGGCTGTCCCCAGGAGCTCCATCCCTGGAGCTGAGCCCTCTCCCACCCTGGCAGGGCCTACTCGTTCCACGTGAGCGCGGACGGGCAGATGCAGCCGGTGCCGTTCCCCCACGACGCGCTGGCGGGGCCCGGCATCCCGCGGCACGCGCGGCAGATCAACACGCTGAGCCACGGCGAGGTGGTGTGCGCCGTCACCATCAGCAACCCCACCCGCCACGTCTACACCGGCGGCAAGGGCTGCGTCAAGATCTGGGACATCAGCCAGCCCGGCAGCAAGAGCCCCATCTCCCAGCTGGACTGCCTGGTGAGGGGCTGGCCGTGGCCAGAGCCAGGGCGGGGCTGTCCCCAGTGCTGTGTCCCGCTCCTTCCCCCACTTCTAAAGGCATTAATCACCTTCTCCCCATTAACGTCAACATCTCTTCCCCACGTTGCCATCTACGTTCCCTCTTTACCCCGCTGCCCTCTTTCCTCTTCCCCCCTTAACATCCTGTTGCTCTTCCCCATTACCAACTCTTTGTCCTCTATTATTGTCTTTTTCCTCTTCCCTCTTTCCTCCTCCCATTATCTCTCTTCTGCCCCCTTAAATGTCCCTTCTCCTCTGCCCTCTGTCAACATCCCTTTTCTTCTTTTCTCACCCTGTTGCCCTCTTCTCCCTGTCATGGTCCCTTCTCCTCTTTCCCCACCCTGTTGCCCTCTTTTTCTCTTCCTCCCTTGCACTCCCTTTCCTCTTCCCTCTCAACATCTCTCCCCCATTAACACCCCTTCCCTCCACCCACTTCTGCTTCCATCACCATCTCCCTGCTCCCCAACTCCTCCCTCCCGTCCCCTGCGGCCCCTCACCGTCCCTTCCGTCCCCAGAACAGGGATAACTACATCCGCTCCTGCAAGCTGCTGCCGGACGGCCGCACGCTGATCGTGGGTGGCGAGGCCAGCACTCTGACCATCTGGGACCTGGCGTCGCCCACGCCGCGCATCAAGGCCGAGCTGACGTCGTCGGCGCCCGCGTGCTACGCGCTGGCCATCAGCCCCGACGCCAAGGTGTGCTTCTCGTGCTGCAGCGACGGCAACATCGCCGTGTGGGACCTGCACAACCAGACCCTCGTCAGGTGAGCCCCCCCCGGCGTCCTGCTAAGCAGACTGGGGTTTCTGTGCTCAGATTGTGGGTGGGAAGGGCCTTAAAGGTCATTTTTACCCCGTCATGTCCCTTGTCCTCATCTGTTTGTCAACGTCCCTTGTCCTCTTCTGTTTGTCAACGTCGCTCATCCTCTTCCATTTGTCAACATCCCTCGTCCTTTTCCTTCCATCAGTGTCTCTTCTCTTTCCCTACCCCACTGCCATCTCCTTCCTCTTTCCCCCATCATGGTCCCTTTTCCTCTTCCTCTGCTGATGTCCCTTATCCTCTCTCCCCACCCCATTTCTCTCTCTTTCCTCTTCCCTCCATCCATGTCCCTTTCCTCTTTTCCTTGGGCAGGGACACCTTCCACTCTCCCCAGTGGCTCCAAGCCCCATCCAACCCAGCCTTGAACATTCCAGGGATGGGGCAGCCACAGTTCCTCTGGGCTGGTGCCAGGAACTCCCTCTGGTGATGCCGCTCCATCTCCCAGTGCTCATCCCTAAACCAGCCCAATCCCTGGCCAGGCTGGTGCTCCTCAGCACAGGATGCTCCTGGATGGATTTCCAGGAATCTTTGATGCGGATGAGCCACCTAAACGTAGTCTGAGCACCTTGAACCCAACTCCGTGCTTTTTCTAGCGCTCCCCTTGCAGAATTCCATCATTTTTTCTGCTCCCAAGGCAATTCCAAGGCCACACGGATGGGGCCAGCTGCATAGACATCTCCCACGACGGTACCAAGTTGTGGACAGGGGGCCTGGACAACACCGTGCGCTGCTGGGACCTGCGGGAGGGGCGGCAGCTGCAGCAGCACGACTTCACCTCCCAGGTACGGCCCCGGGCACGGGCTGGCACGGGATTCATCCCCATGGAAAACAGCAAGTCCTGCCCGGCCGCTGGCTCGTGCCCGCTGCGGGAAGGGGCTTTTCCTGCTGGGAAAAGGGCCCTGTGAGCTCTGAGCGTGGCTGTTCCCACTGGTTTCGGTGTGACCCAGGACTGCTGGAGCCGTGGGGCTGCCTGGATCTTGTTCCAGCTCCTCTTTCCCATCCTTGCAGGATTAGGCTGCTGTTAGGGAAGCAGCTCTTACCATGGAAAGCCTGTGGGTGTGACAGGACTCTCAGGGTGCCCTGAGGGTGGGGTGAGAGCAGGGATCAGGATCCTGCCTCCTCCAGCAGAGCCCTGATTTGGAGGGGCAGAGCTGGGACCTTGTGTCCGTTTGGCAAGGGCAGCAATATCCGTGCGGATGGAGCCATCCAAAGCCGTGGCTGTTCCTCTCCCAACCTCCTCCATCCATTTGGGGCTGGCCAGCAATGGTTGGGTCCCAGAATGGTTGGGTTGGGAGGCACCTTGAGGCCGTCTCCATCCCAGCCTTCCGCAGGGTGCTGTGGGCAGAGCGGGCAGTGAATTCCCACTGATGCCCCCGTATCCCGCTTCCCGCTGCAGATCTT
Source organism: Platysteira castanea (assembly GCA_013397175.1). Lineage (NCBI taxonomy): Eukaryota > Metazoa > Chordata > Aves > Passeriformes > Platysteira > Platysteira castanea. The sequence goes on along the minus strand of VYXC01012014.1, from coordinate 328,519 downwards.
CTCCCTGGGATACTGCCCGACGGGCGAGTGGCTGGCGGTGGGCATGGAGAGCAGCAACGTGGAGGTGCTGCACCACACCAAGCCCGACAAGTACCAGCTGCACCTGCACGAGAGCTGCGTCCTCTCCCTCAAATTCGCCTACTGCGGTGAGCGGCTCCCGCCCGGAGCTCAGGCAGGGATGGGGATCCTGGAATGGTTTGGGTTGGGAGAGACCTCAAAGCTCATCCCATTCCACTGCCTTGGGGACACCTCCCACTATCCCAGGTTGCTCCAAGCCCCATCAAGCCTGGCTTTGGACACTGCCAGAGATGGGAAACAGGGATGCCCACAAACTGCAGGAAGGGGCGGTGCTCAACACAGTGGTGGGGGGCTGAGCATGGATAATTCCAGCAGGATCCAGCCCGGGGATGCTGCACTTGGGGTTTATTCCCATAAACCCAGCTTTGCTGTGGCTGCAGACAGCCCCGGGGCACTGTGGGAGATCGGAAGCAGCACCTGGATCATCCCAGCAGAGCAGGGCTGGGCAGGACTCCCCAGGGAACCTCCAGGTTTTCCCACTTCTCCCAAATCTCTGAGGTCAAGCAGCCTGTGGGGCAGGGAACGGTTGGCCCCGGGATCTGCGGGGTGGGGAGGTGGCAGCAGCAGCGTTCGGCTGCTGATCCCGATTTCCCGGCGCAGGGAAGTGGTTTGTGAGCACGGGGAAGGACAACCTGCTCAACGCCTGGAGGACGCCCTACGGAGCGAGCATCTTCCAGGTGGGAGACCTTGGGAAGGGCGCGGGATGGGGGCTTCTCCCAGATTCCCATTCCGTGTTCTCTTGGAGAGAGGGGAGATCCTCTGGGATGGCCGGGTGGGTATCGGGGTGCGGGATGTGGCGATGCCCCGAGCGTGGATGCAGCTGGGAGATCCTGCAAACCCAACCTGATGGATTTTCCCCCCTCCTGCTCCTGCTTTTCCCAGTCCAAGGAATCCTCGTCCGTGCTGAGCTGTGACATCTCCGCGGATGACAAGTACATCGTCACGGGCTCTGGGGACAAGAAGGCCACAGTCTACGAGGTCATCTACTGAGCCTGGGATTTCCGGACGGGCCGGCAGCTCCCGGCCCCGGCAGCACTCGGGAATGCTCTGGGAATGCTCCGGGAATGCTGAGGGGAGGCCCCGGGCCCGGCCCAGCTCCACCCGGCGCCGCTCCGCCCGGCATCTGCCACACTCGGATTTATTTGGAGATCTGCAACTCTGGCACACATGGAAGCCCTAAACGGATTTTTATTTGGTTTTAGGGTTTTGGGGTTCCTTTGGATTTTTTTTTTTTTTTTTTGGTTTTCCGGTTCTCTCCGTCTGGCTTTGGTGGCACTATCAAGGACTCCTTTTTTATTGGGACTTTTTTTTTTGTGCATCCTGCATAAGACTTGTGAAAAATGTAAATACTGGACTAGGAAATAGCGTGGGAAGGGGGGACCCTCCCAGTACACTTAGTTGTGTATTTTTGTCTGCTGTAATTGTATTCCACTGATGGTTTTGGTGGTGGCAATTTTATTCTGGGGGCTTTTTGGTTGGTTTTTGGTTTTTTTGGTTTTTTTTTTCCCCTTTTCCCACCCCCTCCGGAAGTGTCCGTGGGGACTTTGCCATCCAGGCTGAGCAGAGATGTCCACTGGTGAAACGTTGTTCCTCCTGTCGTGCGTTGTGTGTTAGTGATGGTGGGGAATCGCTCGGATCCTCAGCTACTGACGGGACATCGACACAATCACCTTGGGGTTTGTTTTTTATAGATGGATTTATGGATTTATCCTTATTTTTTTTTCCGTGCTTGGATGTTTGAAGAAAAGGGGAAGCCCACGCAAGCCCTTCTTGGTCTTCGGACAGAAGCAAATGAGGAGTGATTTCAAAGAAAGCTTAGAAAATTCAGCTCAGGGAGCCATGAAAGATAATAGCAAACTTATGTGTTTTGTATTCAAATGAAAGTAAAGAATTAGAATTGATAACCTTGAAAAAAAAAAAGACAAAAAAAATACAGTTTTTTTTAAAAGCAAAAAAAGTTTACTAACAAGTAGGGTTTGTGTGTGGTGGGGGGGCTGCTTGTGGTCCTTGTGGGCTTTATGGTCTTGTGTCTTCTGGTTTTATGGAGCAACTCCCTCCCCCCACAGGCCTTTTGTACTAAAGGGTTC
>VYXC01012014.1:293488-309818 GCA_013397175.1 Platysteira castanea | reverse complement strand
CAAGCCCAAGCCCAAGCCCAACCCCAATCCCATCCCAAGCCCAGCCCCATCCCAACCCCAACCCCAACCCCAACTCCAACCCCAACCCCATCCCAACCCCAACCCCATCCATTATTCATGGCCCTGGCATTTGTGGTGCAAAGGCTCTGATTAAAAACCCGGGCAGTGATAAATTTGCAAACCCGAGGAACAGATTTGTCAAATTGTCCATCCTTCATCCCCAGAAAGGAAAACCTCCAGAGGTCCTGGAGGGGAAAAACTTCCCCCCAAATCCCAGCATTATGGTTGGGATGAAATCCCCTCNCGATGATGATGTCACAGCAGGAGGATGATGATGATGTCATGGCGGGAGGATGATGTTCATCCCCGGGATAAAGAAGGAGCAATGTCCCCTCAGCTCGGGGGAGAGCAGAAGGAGAGGAGCAGGCAGCAGCACTTCGGGTGTTCCCGCGATCCCAGAGGGCACAGGGAAGAAATCCCACCCTTGGGGTGCCCGTGGAACGCAGGTTTGTGCCCATCCCCAAACTCCAGCTCTGTCCCACCTGTCCCCTCCCCTGCTTTTCCTTGGCAGCCCGAGGCAGGAGAAGGGTTAAAAGCGTGGCTCTTCCTTCCACACTGTATCCCGGGAGATCCCAATCCTGCTGGAGCAGGGCATGCCCGGATCCCATCCCGGTGCCCTGCCCAGGAGCTGGGGGACTTTATTTGGGATTAGAGGCCACAGTGACAGGGCCAATCTGCAGGGACCCAAACCCCTTCCCGCCCCTTCCCAGCCTCTTTCCGGCAGGCCGAGGGTGCTGGGACCCCGCCGCGAGGGAGAATGAGGCCGCGCCTGGGAAAGCAAAGGTTAATCGGAGCTTTGCCAGGCTAGCCTTGAATGAGCCGAGCCTAAAACGCGGCGCGGCCGCAGCCGGAGCACAAAGGGGCTTTGAGCCCATTGTGAGCCCGGGCTGGGACCACACAGGGGACAGCGGCCGCGGGGAGCGGGGATGCGCCCGCCGGGCTCCTCCCTCCCTCCCTCCTTCCCTCCTGCTCCCGGCCAGCCTTTCTCCNAAATATTTGTGTCGGGAAGCCGGAGCGAGGCCAGCGAGGAGAGGGGCGAGCGCACGAGAGGAAATGTGATTTTCATTCACATTGTGACTCCGCAGCCATTTAATTATTTTAATTAGGTTTAATTAGTGGTAAATTTACAATGATATGCTTGATACCTGGCATTAAATCTTTCATGCATAAATGTTTTGTTAAAACGGGAAAACAGGCGCGTGGCACCCTGCCAGCAATTAGTGCTGAACGCGCTAATGACAGATTAGGGCTGGGCCGTGATTCCCGGTGACAGCAGCGCCGGGAGCCGGGAGCTTCCATCGGGAATGCGCGCACCACCGGCACCTGCGGCACCGCCACCGGCCGGAGGAGCTCCCGGAGGAGCGCCGGTGGCCAGGAGGGGACTGGCTCGGTGGCGGCCACCTGGTCCCCACCCCAAAATCATCCAGAGCATCCCCATCCTTCCCAGGCTCGGCGCCTCCCTGTGGGAAAATCCAGCTCCATCCCCAGGCCTCTCTCCCAGCCTCTCCAGGGTTTTTCCAGACCCCCACTCATCATTCCCGTTCCTCTCCCGTGTCTTGGTGTGTCAGCCGCTCTCCTCGCTCAGCTCATCTGTCCCTTCATTCTCGCAGAGTTCCAGCTGCCAGAATCTTCCTGCTCCTTTAAAATTCCCCCCAAATTTGGGGCTCCTGAATTTCTAACGGAGCGGGGGCGGGCGGCTGGAGAACCATGAGGCTTCTCTTGGCCCCAGGACCAGGTGAGGAGCAGGACTGGGAAGGGAATTACTGCTCTGCGTGGAATCCAGCACACTGAGCAGTGTTCCAATTACAACTGGAAATCCCGGGAAGATGAATTCCAGTGGTTCCTAACCACAGTTAAGTGCACTAGGAGGGTTTTAACTCCCTCCCATCCCTATTGATCTTGCTGTCTCCCGCTCCTACTGGAAACAATTAGAGGTCAATAAGCGACAGGAGCTGGAATTCCCGGCTGCCAGAGAAACGATTTGGAAATATTTCCTTGTCCTCTTACCCTGGGGCTCTGTCAATGCCGCCATCCAATATTTTTTATGGAAAAGAAAGGATTTAGAAAATCTATCCGTGCTGTCTCCTGGCCCGGGAGCAGAGAGGATGAATCCAGAGGAGGGAAATCCAGAGGATAAATGTCAGGGAAGCTCCGCTCCAGCAGCCCCATCCGTCCTGGAGTAGCTCTAATGCTGTTACCCTCGGCATGACCCTGCCGAAGGATGGGAAATCCTTCTCCAGAGCAGCCAGGGAGGAAATCTGGGCCCGGAAAGGTGGGAGACAGGTCGGAAATGGCAGGAGGGCAGCTATTCCCTGCCTGTGGATGAGGAGGGGGGAATGCTGCACGACCCCGCACTGGGATGCGCTCCAGGTGGGATGCAGGGCTTGGATTCCGTGCAGGAACATGGGTGGGATGCATGTGTTGGACACACAAGTGGGATGTATCCATTGGTTCCATGCACTGGATGCACCTGATGGATACACACATTGGATATATCCATTAATGCCGTGCATGGGCTGCACATGTCGGATACATCCACTGGGACCTTGCACTGGATGCACGTGTTGGATACATCCCTTGGATGCACGTGTTGGATACATCCCGTGGATGCACGTGTTGGATACATGCACTGGATGCACACACTGGGTACATGGATACATGCACTGGATGCACACACTGGATGCCCATGGATGAAGAGTTGGACATGTTGGATGTAAACACTGGGAACACACACTGGATTCCCATGGCTGCACACGCTGGACACGTGTGTTGGATGCATCCATTGGAATGAGCGCACATGTGGGATGCACAGTCCAGATCCATGCTGGATGCACAGTCCGGATCCACGCTGGATACCCACTCTGGATCCATGCTGGATGCCCAGTCTGGATCCATGCTGGGTGCACAGTCTGGATCCATGTGGGATGCACACTGGATCCATGCTGGATACACACTCTGGATCCGTGCTGGATGCCCAGTCTGGATCCATGTGGGATGCACGCTGGATCCATGTGGGATGCACGCTGGATCCATGTGGGATGCACAGTCCGGATCCATGCTGGATGTGCTGGGACATCCCAAGACCAGAGGCCAAGAAGCACCAGGACAACGCCCTGGGATCCCTCTCCTGCTGGGAGTGATCCAGCCTGAGCAGAGGCACCATTCCCACAGGAAAACCCCGGGATGCTCGGCAGACATGACAGATTTCCCAAGGCACAGGTCGGAGCACAGCTCAATTCCCAGCTCAATCCTGTCAGGAATCATCCGTGGTACATTGAGTGCGGCTGGGATGAATGGGCCAGAGCATTCCAGAGCCATTTATCTCCTCTTTTCCCTGCTCGTTAACTCCTGCTCCCGAACTCCGCTGTCATTCCCAGCCCTGATCCCACAGAGCTGGGAGCTGATGGAGCTGGGAGCTGGTGCTGGGGTCTGTCCCTGCCAGAGGGACATTCCTGGACATCGAGGACCACCTGCATTTCGGACCCTCTGGATCAGTGGGCAGCTCCCTGGAGGGATTCCCAGCAATCCCTCCTCCCCTCCATGCCTCCATGTGCATCCTTGGAATCATCCTGGAGCCACCCCTGGTCTTGTGGCAGGGGCAGGGACACCTTCCACTATCCCAGGTCGCTCCAAGCCCCGTCCAGCCTGGCCCTTCCTTGCTGAGGGAAGCATCCCATCCCTGAGTATTCCCCCTCCCCCTATGCCTGTGCATCCCCCAATCCCATTCATCCCACCCTGCTCCACCCCCAGTCCAAGCTGGGAGCTGCCTCCGAACCCCCCGGACTCCCCAGCACGGCCTGTGCCAGCCCCTCTGGAAAGCTCGGGATTAACAACATTCCCACTCCAATGGCTTTTTATCCCAAACCCAACCTGATTTATGGCTTCCCCCTCCTCCCAGGGAATTCACAGCCACATCATTAAGCACAGAGAAAAGCCTTTTGCAGCCCCCGGGATGGCTGGAGCTGGGATTCCCCACCCATGCCATCCCGGAAATCCTTGGGAGCAGCGCTGACCCTGTCCCGCCGGGACACGGAGCTGATTTCCCGCCTGGCTGGAGGACACCTGCTAGTGAAAGGGAGTGCATCCCAAAAAACCAACATCCCTCCCTCCCTCCCCCAGCCCCCAGACCTGCATCCCTCTGCTCCCACTGCGGGCCAGCCTCAGCACAAGGAAAACATGGAGCTGCTGGAATAACTCCAGAGGAGGCCCTGGAGCTGCTCTGGAGCCAGGCTAGGAATATTGGGAATGTTCACCTGGGGAAGGGAAGGATCCAGGGAGAGCTCAGAGCCCCTTGCAGGGCCTAAAGGGGCTCCAGGAGAGCTGGAGAGGGACTGGGGACAAGGGCTGGAGGGACAGGACACAGGGAATGGCTTCCCACTGCCAGAGGGCAGGGATGGATGGGATATGGGGAAGGAATTGTTCCCTGTGAGGGTGGGGAGCCCTAAACAGATTTTAGGGGGCTGGGGAGGGATCTGGGTGGCCAAGGGCTCGGAGAGCAGGAATTTTTCCTCCCAGGTGACCAAATAGCTCCAATTTGTCTCTGCCTGGAGCAGGAAAAGCCCCACGGGAGCTTCTCCAGCTCCATCTCCACCAAAGCAGCATCGATTTTCCACATCTCCTTCTCCAGACTTGGATAATTCCCTGGCAAATGGGGAGGATTCTGCTCTGGATCCTGGAGTGCAGACAAGAGAAAGGCAAAATGAGGGATCTGCTGGATCCCAAGGAGCTGCTGGGACCTGGGAGCCATCCAGCCCCTTCTCCCTGGGATTCCCCCGGCACTGCCACATGTCCTGAATCCCGGAATAACTCCCAGGGCACCTGAGTGCTCCTGAGCCGCTCCGAGGCACGCTCGGGAATGTGACCTGATCCCGGAGCAGCACTAAATCACCCCCTGGCTCGTGTCCTGTGCCAGGGGTGGAACCGAGCCGCAGCCTTTGGACGCGCCTTTGGACAGCCCCTGATTTAGGAGAGGCTTGGATTTCACTCAGATCCCATCCGACACACGGGCACTGGGTGGGGGGGATTTTCCAGGAGCTGGGAAAAAATAGCAGCAGCTCCAGAGGAAGGAGGAGAAGTTCCTTCCTGGGCTGCTGAAGGAGGAATCACTCCAGAGATCATTAAGCCGAGCTTAGCTGATAATTGGAGTTTATAATTAAAAAATGATTTATTGACACAAGCTTTAGTGGGAAATGATGTTGGAGCTTCCTGTTAAATCCATAAAAGTCTTCACTCAGATCCTTAAACTCCAGGATTATTTCTAACGAGCCCTTCTCCCTCGGAGGGGAGGGAGGAGCAGCTCTGTACCTGCTCCATCCCCCGGGAAAATCCTTCCTCATTAATTTGGGGATGGGATAGGGCTGGAGGAGCCACTTTAGCTCCACACTCCAGCACAGAGCCCTGCAGCTTCTCCAGGATTTCCCTCTGCATTGGAAAAGGCGGATCCAAGAGCCAGAAGCAACCTGGGCTCCCTGCAGGGAACAGCCCAGGGAAGGGTGGGAATGAGCTCAGCCTCTGGAATCAGAGAGGTACGAGGGAGGCACCTGGTGACAAAAAATTCTGTGCCAGGGGTGGCAGAGGGGTCGGGGGGGATTGTCCCCATTCGGGTGAGACTCCACCTGCGGAGCTGCTCCTGCTCTGGATCCCAGCATCAGCAGGACCTGGAGCTGCTGGAGCAATTCCAGAGGAGGCCATGGAGCTGCTCCCAGGACTGGAGCTCCTCTGGAGCCGGGCTGGGAGAGCTGGGAATGTTCACCTGGAGAAGGGAAGGCTCCAGGGAGAGCTCAGAGCCCCTTGCAGGGCCTAAAGGGGCTCCAGGAGAGCTGGAGAGGGACTGGGGACAAGGGATGGAGGGACAGGACACAGGGAATGGCTTCTGACTGCCAGAGAATTCAGACAGCATGGAGAAACACGTGTGTTAAAAAAGGGGAAATTCAGGGATCAGCCGTGTGAATCCTGCTCTTCTATTGCAATGGATGCACAGGGCTCACTTTTAGCCTGGAATGTGTGACACTGGGATTTGTGTGGGGCTCACCTGGTCCTGCTCCTGGTCCTGCTCCAGCAATGCCAACCCTCCTCACCCTCCTGGCTGGAAAAGCCCAGAGAAGCTTTAATTAGGATTTCATTTTGATCTGATAACCATGACGTGTTTAGTAAATATCAATTATTATCCAGGATATTTTTGTCCCAGCTCCCCGCAATGCCAGGGATGTGTATCCCACATCCCTAAACCTCCAGAAATCCTGGGATTTTTAATGAACAAGCAGCTTTTAAAGCATAACAGCGCTTCCAGGAGATGAAATTAAAGGATTAGCTGGAGCCAGGCCGGGATTTGGGGGCTGGAGGAGGGAGAGGAGCAGTGGGAAGGCCGGGAAGTGATATCTCAAGCCTGCTTCTGGTTTTTCAGCAGGATCCAGGAATGTCCTGAGCATCCTCCTCATCCCGGAGCTCTCCTGAGCCGAGGGAAGCTGGAAATGAAACCGCTGCTGGATCAGCAGGACGGGGACCAGAGGGAACTTCGGGAAACTCAGGGATGAGAAACGTCATCAACCCCCTCCTGGAAAGAAGGAAATAATTTCTGATGGATTTTAGGGGCTGAGGGGAGCGATCCAGGGGGGCCAAGGGCTGGGCGAGCAGGAATTTCTCCTCCCAGGTGACCAAACAGCTCCGATTTGTCTCTGCCTGGAGCAGGAAAAGCCCCACGGGAGCTCCTCCAGCTCCATCCCAAACAAAGCCTCCCTTTATCCCGCGGCGTTTTGTTCCCATGGCACGGAGGTCAGCGGGAAAGGAGATTTATTAAGGCATAAACAAACCTCGGGAATGCTGCCGGTAATTCCACTTCCGTTCAAAAGCGCGGTGGTTTTTAAAGCTCCTTTAAATGATCTCTTCCCAAAGAAAACTCCCGTGTAATCTGCCGGGGAGGGAGGGAGGGCTGCTGAGCCATGAATTATTCAGGGAAGGCTCCGCGCCGCTCCCGGGAGCCTCTGGAGATTATTCCCACCATTGTCCGCCGTGATGGGTCATTATGCGCTCCCCGGATTTAATCTTTGGGGCTATCCAGCGGCACAGGAAAAATGGATGAATAACAATTTTCCTGTAATAACCTTCAACTAACCTTTCAACCGGAGTGAGTAATTCCAATCCTATTTTCACATCAATGCCGGAGTCAAAGCCAGGCAATTATCCCTTATCTCTTCCAGAACCCTCCTCTTTTAATTTTTAAAGGGATGTTCAAGCACTTACTGGAGGCAAGAAGAAGAAAGGAGCCTGGGATGGAGCTCGGGAATGTTTTGATGAGCAGTGATAGGGATGAGCTTTGGATAATTATTAATTTCTCCCTTCCCGCTCCCATTTTGCCGCATTCTTCAGTTCTCAGTTTCCTCATCCTGCTGGGACAGGGAAGGGATCATCCCCCAATTCCCTGAGTCCCCTCTTTTTGTCCCCAGCTCCTGAGTGTCCCCGACAGCTCGTGGTGGCTCCGCTGTCCCCTGGGTGACAGGTGGCTCTTCCAAAGTCACCCACCAGCATTCCCAAAATCCCAACGCTGCTTCCCGGGACAGTGAGACAGCGGAGAACCATTCCCCTCTTTCCCATGTGGGACGGCCACCGTGGGGCCAGTACCAAACTGCATCACCCTCGGTGTCCCCAAGGAGTCCTGGGCAGGGGGAAATAGGGATGCGCTGCAGAATTCCCGGGGCTGGGATCCCGCTTTGCCCGGCACCAGCTGCGTTTGAAGTCGCGGGGCTGGGATGGTGAGCCAGGAATGAGGCGCTGATCGCCAGGCCCCGGCTCCCCGGTGGCGGGATCACAGGGAACCGGGAAGAAGACGAATTAAAGGAAAAATCAGCTGGAGGTGAGGGCAGGGGATGGGGTGGGCAAGGCAGGAGCAGGGATAGGCAGGGGATGGGGCAGGAAAGGGATAGGGGTGGGCAGGGAAGTAGCCGGAATGGGCAGGGCTGGGATAGGGATGGTCAAGGGAGGAGCAGGGATGCTCACAGGGATAGGGATGGTCAATGAAGGATCAGGAATGGGCAGAACATGGATAAGGATGCCCAGAAAAGGACAGAGATGCTCAAAGCAGGATTGGGAATGGGCAAAGCACAGACAGGGATGGTCAGGGCAGGATAAGGAATGGGCAGGGCGGGGATAGGAATTCTCAGAGAAGGAGCAGGGATGGCCAGGGCAGGACAGGGATGGGCAGTGCATAGGACTGACCACCAGCAGTGGCACTGGTGTCCCCAGGGTGTCTCCAGCCACCCAGGGGGGTCCTGTGTGTCAACCTCCCCGTGCATCTCTCAGGGATGCAAGGCATGGGATTCTTGGGATTGTCCTGTGATCCTTGTGGGTCCCTTCCAACTCAGGATATTCCACCATTCAGTGATTCCATGATCCTGCTGCAGCCAGCACCCCTCACCAGCCCCATCCCAGCAGGAATCTGGCTCTCCTTCTCCAGGCCTGGATCACACCAGCCATAAATCCAGACGGGAATCACTGCCTGGCTCCCGGCTCACTGGGAAAGGTGAACAACCAGACCTTGTTTGGGGGAAATTCCTTCTCTGTGAGCTTCCCCAGCAGCGCATCCATGGAAATCCAGGCACCCCAGCATCCAGGGCCTGCCCACAACACCCTGTTTATCCTCCCAGTTCTCCCAGTCTGAGCCCAGTAGGGATGGGCTGGTGTTGCCCAAGGCCTCTGTCCCGACACGTCGGCCGCGCCGTGAGCTCGTCTGGCCGGAGAGATTTTGGAGCCAAGGCTCCATAAATTCCTTATTAGTCACCCAGAGCTGCATCCCACGGCTCTGGAATAGCTGCAGGCTGAGAACAGACCTCTAAAAGGCGATTAAAAATCCCAGGAAATAAACAGAGAGGGGGAGAAGCCGGAGCTGGGTCTGCTCTGAAACGCTGGGAGATTTCCTACGGAGGGGGTTGGGAATAAATCAGGCACTTGTGGAATGCTCGGCAAGGTGCATTTGTCACTGCCTGGGCTGGCTGTTCCTGGGCTATCCACAGGAAAACAGGCAAGAATTCAGGAATTCCATCCCTGCCAGGGCAGGAATTCAGGATTGCTCCATCTCTGCCAGGGCAGGCGTGGGCAGGACCTGGATGCGCCTCCGGAGGAGGAGACATTGTCCAGGCCTTGTCCTTTGCTCCTTCCCTTTGTTCTGGCCTCAGCTGCAAACCCCGGGAATGAGCAGCCATGTGGGAGCCTGTGGATGATTCTGGAGGCTCTGGAACAGCCCTGTCCCCATGGTGTCCCCAGCCCTGGGGGACAAACCCATTGTCCTCAGCAGAGACCCCACACAAGGCCCCCACCAGGCGACCCCCAGCTGATGATCCAGCAGAGGAATCATCACTTCCCAAAGATCCAAGGAGAATCCCAAGGATTTCAGGAGCAGGTCAGCACCCCAAGCAGTGGTGGCACATCTGCACTGTCCCCAGGGTGGGCACTGGGCTTTCCCTACATCCCTGCTGCTTCCCAAGGATTCCTTTGCAAATCCAGTGAGCAAGGGATCCCCTTCTCATGGAATCGTCCCTCAGGATCCTTTGAGAGTTCCATGATTCTTGTGAGAGGAAATCCAGCCCTGGCGCAGGGAATCCCCATCTCTGGGGGGATTTAAATCCATGTGGATGTGGCACTTGGGGACATGGTCAGTGGTGGCCTTGGCAGTGCTGGGAATGGTTGGACTCAATGATCTTAGGGAGCTTTTCCAACCCAAATGATTCCATGATTCCATGATCCTACAGAGAGGCACCCACCCCTGCCGGTGTCCCCTCACTGCAGTTGTGTCACCCAGAGCCAAACCCCTTCCCCAGTCCCACCCTCACAGTGAATTACAGAGCAAAATGATCCAATCCCCCCATTCCCAGATCCAGGAGCGGGGATTTCCCACCCCAGAGCTCCATCCCGATGAGGCAGCAAAGACAAACATTTTGTCAGTGCTGACAGAGCTGAGCTTTTAGGAAAGGGAGGGCAAAAAAGGTAAAACAGGAAGAAAAATTAATTGGGACAACTTCCAGCGGGGAGCCAGGTGTGCTGGAGACAGGAGAGCCATCCAGAGCAGGGAATGATTTAGAGGGAAGCACGGAGAGGATTTGGGAAACCATGGCACCGGGTCCCCACGGTGCTCATTACGGTTGTACAGATTGCAGCTCCCAGCTCTCCAAAGTGCCCGTTATTAATCCATAAAAACATCGCCCGAGTGATTGAATCCAATGATTACTGGAGCAGGCAAACACTGGAGATGGGAAAATATCCTGGCGCTCTCCAGCAAGGCTCTGGGAGAGGTGAAAAATAAAAAGAGGGGGGAAAAAAGGAAAATGTTGTAAAATATTAATGAGAGCTGTTTGCCCCCGGGCACGGAGCGCAATCCAGGCTTTCCCGGGGACATCCAGTGGAAGAGCTGATTACTGTGGATAAACATCCCGAAATATTCAGGATCTTTGGATTTCACCCCTGGCGTGGCCGCCAAAGCTGATTCCCTTATCAGCCCTCTGCAGGCGCGGCCCCGGGGGGATCCGGAGCGCCGGGAACGGGGCTGAGCCTCGCTCCAATGGAATTAGCACCGGGATGAGCCTCTGGAAGATGGCGTGGGAGCCCTTGGCAGAGCAGGGGATTTATTGCCGGCTCCGATCCCTCGAAGTGTGACCAATGGATTGAGGACACCTCGGGAGTGCGAACAATTAACAGGGAATTAGGGAAGGAGGAGTGTCCATGGCGCAGGCGGGGCTGGAAGCACCATCCCGAGGCTCGCAGGGATGCAGGGATGTTCCCGGGAGCGGGGGCAGGGCGGGGACAGCCCCAGGATCCTGGAGCACTCAGGCTGTGCTAATTGGGATCGAGTCCGACTGTCCCAGCTATATCTGGGATAGAACAGCCACGGCGCTGGTTTCCCATGGCTGTTGGACACGGATGAGCTCGCGGCACTGCCGGACAGGGGACACCGAGGGCGATGTCACGCGGTGCCACCCGTGCAGTGCCACGCCCCGACACCGCACCTGTCCCGCCTTTCTCCCAGCATTCCCTTCCCATTCATGTTCTGTTCTTCCCTGAATCCCAGAATCCCTGAGGTTAGAAAAGCCCTCCAAGGCCACCGGGTCCAAGCTGTGCCCTGTGCCCACCTTGTCCCCAGCCCAGAGCTCGGAGTGCCACATCCAGGAATTCCTTGGACACCTCCAGGGACAGGGACTCCCAACCTCCCTGGGCAATTCCAATGCCTGACCACGCTTTCCCATGAAGAAATTCCTGTTGGTGTCCACCCTGAGGCTCCCCTGGCTGTGCTGGACTTGGATTTCCTTCCATGTGCCCCTGGATTTCCTTCTACTCTGGAGAACTTCTCCACAAGGCTGTGATGCCCAGGCAGCTCGTCTCCCCCACTGCAGGTCTTGGAGTTGGGAGGATGCCGTGATCCCTCTGGGATGCTGTGATCCTGGTGGGATGTTGTGATCCCAGTGGGAAGTGGTGATCCCAGTGGGAAGTGGTGATCCCAGTGGGATGCCAAACTGGGGGAGCAGAAAGGAGCCCCAGCAGCGCTGGATGCAGCCTGCAAATTCCAGGATACCCATGGAAAGCATGCTGAGATTGCATCTCAGCCATCCCAGCTCCTCCGTTCCCATCCAGGATCCTTGGGAAGCCTCCCAGCAAGGCTCCCTCTCCAAAGGACAACTCAAATAAATATTTTCCTAAACAAACAAGGCCCTTTGAGGAATTCACCAAAGCAGGGTCTGCTTCTGGGCAGGAACAGGGAATGCAGCAGCTGGCAGAGGGGCCAGGGATGCATTTAATATCCCACCAGAAAATCAGGAATGGGAGAGACCAAACCCCTTCCATCGCTTGGTTTGAAGTGCTGGACTCGCTGTTGGTGCTGCTGATGGGAGAACGGCCCCATTCCCACTGGGGGTGAATGGGAGAACAACCCCGCTCCCATCAGGATCTAATGGGAGAACAGCCCCATTCCCACTGGGAGCTAATGGGACAGAACAGCCTCATTCCCACTGGGAGTTACAGGGAAAACTCCCACTGAGGAGGGAGCCAGCGTCCACGATCCCCAGAAACAACGGAGCTGGGATGCAGTGGAAGAGCTAAAATTAACCCGAGAGCTCGTTAGCGAGACGAGGGAACATCCAATAAAGTGACATTTTCCCTGTAACACGTTGCACTTGGAGGGTTTTCCGTCCTTGGCAATGGATTTGCTGCTCGGAGGTGCTTCCCTTCTGCTCAGCCACCGAGCCTGGGCTCGTTAGGGAATTTTTAATTAGCTTTTCTTTTCCAGGGAGACTGGAATTGAAGTTTCCACGTGAGCCATGATTTGTAGATGTTCCCATTAAAATCCTAGTTTATCCACGGTCGCTCCTCAGCTCGTCTCCACCCAGCACTGGTGGTTTATTTGTTCAAATCCCAATGAATCCCAAAAGGTTTGTGGAATCCAGCTCGTCTGGATCCTCGCTCAGGGAGACAGGTTACTCATTCCTTAGGCTTTTCCCGTAGAAAAGGTTCCATCCAGCCAATCCATGAGTAAAACCAGGACAAGGAGCACCAAACCCAGCCAAGCTGAATTCCCAGACTACAGTGAAGCTCATTCATCCCGAGGGATGAGGCAGGGAAAGAAATCCCCATGGCTTTGGGAGAGAATTCCAGAGCAAACAAAGGCCTGACATCAGCAGATAACGAGTTTGGAATTACCAGCCCATTCCAGGCCCCATGGAAGGGAGGAGAAAGGGGAGCCGGGAGAAGCCTCCCTCTTTCCTGAAGTCCTGCCGCAGGTTTTCATGGATAAATTAAATCCTGGAATTGTCACTGGCCCAGAAAGGAAATCACTTGGAGCTGTGATGCTCCAGAGGCACCGTGGTGGAAGGGGAGAGTGAGGGCATCAGAGGAGAGGGATAACAGGATGGAGAGGACATGAATGTCACCATGAAGGGAAGAGGGATGACAGGACATCATGGCCATGCCCTGGCTGAGCTCTCTTCATTATTTCCCTTTTTTTCCCCAAAAAAGATGGGAAAAGTTGAAGAAAAGGGAGCAGAGTCCTCTCATAATAAAGCATTTAAGGGTCATTTGAGTTTTGCCAAAACAAGGAGATGCTCACCTCGGAAACCTCCTGGGAATCAGGAGCAGGGCAGAGCCAAGCCAGGCTGCAAATTCCATAGGAAACAGGAAAAAAAGCCCTGCTGAGGTTTGGATCTGACTAAATCCAACTGTATTCCAGGGCCATCCCAAACATCTGGGGCTCGCTCAGATAAACAGTTCCACTTTTGGGTGGCGATGATTAAATAAAGTAAGTAAGTAAATAAATAAATAAATAAATACATGCGTTTGGAAGGCGATAAAGTTGTTTAAAAATTCATTAAAGAGCCAGAGCCTGGCCGAGATTGCAGCCCAAGAGCCTTTTCCAGCACCAGCTCCCGCTCTGATTTCCCGGGAAATGAAGGCCAAGCTCTCCTCGCAAACCCCAGCGGGCAGCACCGATCCGGAGAAAATTCCAAGGGACGTAATTAATAAGAATTAATTAACCTGACGGAGCGGGCTTGCTGCTGGTGGCCCGATGTGTTCATTGAGCGAGTCATGCACCAGGCAGTTTTCCTCCCTCTCCCTGTTTTCCGCACGGATGAGGAGGCGGAGGCGGCTCGGGCACTTTGGGGATGAGGCAGACAAGGCACTTCCATGGTCCACTACACCTTTAATGTACGGAAAGGAATTAAAACGGGAGACAAATTCCTCGCCAGGCAAAGCGCAGCCAGCCTGGATTTCCTTATGCATGGATGGGCTGACGCGCGGATCCGTCATAAAACCGGCATTAAAAATGAGCCGGAGCTGCTAGGCCAGCGCGGCCGAGCAGATGGCTGGTGCTCGGAAGTGTTTCAGGAATCTCCTTTTACTGTCCGTGGATGCCTCGTGGCCTGGGATTTTCATTATCCACACTCCACGGAGCATCGCAGCTCCGCTGTCGTTTCCTTCGGCGCGGATGAGTTCCTGCAGCATGGAATGGAATGGGATGGAATGGGATGGGATGGGATGGCATGGCATGGGATGGAATGGAACGGGATGGAATAGGATGGAACGGGATGGAATGGAACGGGATGGAATAGGATGGAACGGGATGGAATGGAACGGGATGGAATAGGATGGAACGGGATGGAATGGAACGGGATGGAATAGGATGGAACGGGATGGAATGGAACGGGATGGAATAGGATGGAACGGGATGGAATGGAACGGGATGGAATAGGATGGAACGGGATGGAATGGAACGGGATGGAATAGGATGGAACGGGATGGAATGGAACGGGATGGAATAGGATGGAACGGGATGGAATGGAACGGGATGGAATAGGATGGAACGGGATGGAATGGGATGACTTTGCTCCGTGGCCACCCCTCAGGCAGCTTCACACTCCAGCTGCCCAAAATCCCCCTGAAGCAGAGCTGTTGGCACCATGGGGAGGTCTGCTGGGATTTTGGGAATGTTCTTGTGTAACAGAATCTGGGATGGGTTGGGACCTTAAAGCCCATCCCATTCCACCCCTGCCATGGGCAAGGACACATTCCACTCTCCCAGGCTGCTCCAAGCCCCATCCAACCTGGCCTTGGACACTTCCAGGGATCCAGGGGCAGCCACAGCTGCTCTGGAAATTCCATCCCAGCCCCTCACATCCTCCCAGGGAGGGATTCTTTCCATAAATCTCAGCTCATTACAAAGGTGCATTTGCTGGGATGATTAATCCTCCTCCTCTGAGGAAATTCTCCCTTTGTTTGGTGTTGGTCAACGCCGGAGAGGAGGAGCTGCTGGAATTAAAGGGAATCACCACACTGCTATCCCAGGGTATGGAGAGGTGGGAGCGCCAGCCCTGGAGGTGTTTCCGGGTGGGCAGACGGAGCGGGAGGCCTGGGAGAGGAGTGACTGTGCTGATGTTTATCTCCAGAGCTGCAGACTCGGCCAGTGATGTCTCCACAGCTGGGGGAAGGGACTGGCCAGTTTTCCCTCTGGGATCAGCCAACATCACCGTGTGGGAATGTGGGAAGGACCAGATGTGTCCTCGTCCTGGACTTTACGGCCTCTCTCACCCTGGGTGTTCCCTCTTCCCACGCCAGGTTGCACTTGGAGCAGCCTGGGATAGTGGAAGGTGTCCCTGCCCACAGAGGTGGAATGGGATCAGCTTTAACGTCCCTTCCACCCAAACCATTCCAGCATTCCATGAAAAGAGAGGATAGGAAACCCTGCTGGGGATCACCTGCTCCTTATCAGACTTCACATGTCCATAAAAAAATGGGAAAAAATAATGGATCTACATAAGGAATCCATGCCCGTGTCTTCTGAGGGTTCATGACCCCCCAGCACCATCTCTTTTCCCTCATTTTCCCAAAACTTCCAACGATCTCACAAAGAAACCTCACAGAGTTCTCCACATTTCCCCTCTCCCTTTCCTCCAGCTCTATGGATCACCTCCGGACAAAGCCAGGCCTCGTTAGCAGTGAGCCCCAATTTATCATTTCTCCTCAGCAACGGAGAAGAAATTCTGTATTTCTTTAATTTCCAGGAGGATCATCAACGCCTGCCAAGGGCATTAACGAGCTGGAGAGTAACGAGGTGCTGGGATCACCTCAGACAGGCCCAGGCAGAGCCCTAATTACCTCCTGTGCTGCCGGAGTTCATTAGGGCTCACGTGCTTTAGGCCAGACCTCTCCTTCACAAAGCCTGGCTTAGGCCAAAATATTCCAGAATAGATCCCTGCCCCGTCCTGATGGCCCAGCCCAAAATATTTGAGAATAGACCCCTGACCTCTCCCGATATCCCAATCCAAAGCATTCCAGAATAGAGCCCTGGCCTCTCCTGATGTCCCAATCCAGAATATTCCAGAACAGACCCCTGATCTCTCCTGATGTCCCAGCCCGAGGGTTTAATGGGGCATTTCCACATCTCTCCAAACAACGGCTGTGGAAAAGCAGGGCTGTTATCCCACACTTTAGATCCAGGATTTCTCCGTGTTGCTGCAAGTCCCGGCGCTGGGAAAAGCCCTTTACAAGGATTTGCTGGATGGATCCTCGCACGCGACCCCAGAGCTCCACCCCCAGCTCCAACCAGCTGGAACCAGCACCCCCAAAGGCAGCCCGGGGGTCGGGGGCATCGTTACTGCCAATTAACACCAATTATTCCTCATGGAGAGAGGTTTTTGGAAACCATGGATCAGTGGGATCGGCCATGTGGGATCATAATCCTGGAGCTGCTCTGGGCAAGCAGGGAAGGGCCGGGCTGGTTCCGTTCCGTTCCGTTCCGTCC
>VYXC01012014.1:273109-293474 GCA_013397175.1 Platysteira castanea | reverse complement strand
CCCATCCCATCCCATCCCATCCCATCCCATCCCATCCCATCCCATCTTTAACCCCAGGAATTGCCCCTTTTTGACATTCCACAACTCCCCCCAGCAGGCACGTGGATATTCCTGGCCAGATCTGCAGCTCCCAGCATCGTCAGCACTGGAGCTCGCTGGGAAATGGAGCGTTGGGAATCACAGAATCCTGGAATGGTTTGGGTTGGAAGGGACCTTAAAGCCCATCCCATTCCAATCCCAGTGCAAGGAGCACCTTCCACCATCCCAGGTTGCTCCAAGCTCTGTCCAGCCTGGCCTTGGACACTTCCCGGGATCCAGGGGCATCTGAGGAGGATTTGAACTCTCCTCGGGGACCCCTACTCCGTATCCCAGATCCGCATTCCCTGCTCCAGTGGGTGGAGCAGAGCCCCCATCCAGGTGCTCCCACCCCCTCCTGCGATGGTCTGGGGCTCCATCCCCCCAAAATCCCTCCAGGAGCTCACCTGGGACCCTCCAGAATCCCCCAAACCTCTCCCAAAGCAAACACCGGGATGAGGAATCTTTTGTGATGAGCAGGGAATTGGGTGTGAGCCCACTGTGAGTTGGGGCGGGGGCTCCACGGCTCCATCTGCGGTGAAAAAAGCCGCCCCTAATTAGCATAATTAATGACTTTGTGGCCTCTGCAGGCCGCAGCCCGGCAGATTCCCTCCCTCGTTATCTCTAATTAGGCTCCCCAGCGCCGCGAGCGGGGTGGAGCCATCCGCTATTCCTTAATGATCCCCCCCTTCCCGGGAACAGCTCCGAGGGATGCGGAGCGCACAGACACAAAGGGCAGCTCCTTCCTCAACGCCTCCCTTGACCTCTCGAAAAAAAATAAAAGGAAAAGCCCGGGATCAGGATGGCACACGGGAATTGCTGTCATCCTGCTGCAGCTCCTCGGGGAGCGGTTTATTCCCTCCTGGAGCTGGAACCCTCTCAGGATCTTGCAGTGCAGGAGCTTTTAGGGCATCCGAGGGAGGCAGGGAGGAATCAGGATGGAGAAGGAATATCCCATTTTTCAGAAGACAAAATGTGGACACTTCATTCCCGTTAGTGCTGCACATCCCGGTCCTGAAAGGTTTGCTTAAAACCCCACAATCCTCCAACCAATGGCTTAAATCCCGGGATCTCTCCCTGCATCCGTCGGCATGGATCCGGCAGCCTGTTGGCATCGCAGGGCCTATCCCATGGGTTCTTCCCAGTTTTAGACCTCTCCAGTTTGGATGAATCGTGGAATTCTGGAATGGTTTGGGTTGGAAAGGACCTTAAAGCTGATCCCGTTCCACCCCATTCCATGGGCACAGACATCTCCCACTATCCCAGGTTGCTCCAACCTGGCCTTGGACACTTCCAGGGATGGGGAATCCATATTTGCATCTCAGGAAAGCCTCGCTGCTTTTCCCCCTCAAAGCTTCCCATCTGAGCTCCAAAAGTCATTTAGTAAAAAAAGATTATAAAATTATAGCTGTATCCCTGTCCACTGAAACCTTAATCCCAGGATTCCTACAGAGCACAGCCAGGAGCAGCAGCAGGGAGCTGGATGCATCCACAATGAGAAATCTTGGACGTAAACAGGAGAAAAGATGGATTGGTGGCCAGAACCCCATCCCAACCCACAGGCACCCACTGCCAGCCCAGCAAAACCCCGGGAGAAGCAGGACAGGAGGGAAAAAGCAGGATAAATCATGCACGTGCTGAGCCTTTCCCTAATTAACGTCACTGAGGAGATGTCTGGGAAAGTGGCACCTTGGAGTTCCTGCTAATTAAAGGCTGCTTTTTCCCGGAAAGCCTTTGTGGGAGCTGCTCACAGCATCCAGCTGGAATTTTCTGACCTGTGGGCTCTGGGTAGGGAGTAAATGATGATCCTGGACTGGGAAATGCTCATGAATCCCAGCACCCTGCTCCTGGAAAACTGCTCATCAAATCCCTAATCACAGTCCAGAGCGGCTGCTTATCCCAAATTCTTCCCTGAAGTTATTCCGCAGGAGTCACCTCGGCACCACCCATTCCATGGGAGGAAAGGCTGGGAATTTCCTCCCTTCTTGAACACTCTGCTGTTCCATGGATTCTAAGGTGGTTTCTGCTCTGAGCAGGCCAGCAGGAACCAGGATTGTAGGAATAATCCTGGAATGGTTTGGGTGGGAAGGGACTTTCAAGCTCATCCAGTCCCACCTTCCCGATGGCACCTTCCACTATCCCAGGCTGCTCCGAGCCCCCTCCAGCCCGGCCTTGGACATTCCAGGGATCCAGGGACAGCCACAGCTGCTCTGTGCCAGGCCCTCCCCACCCTCCCAGGGAATATTCCCAATATCCCGCCTCTCCCTGCCCTCTGGCAGTGGGAATTATAACCCTGCCGTGAGGTGATGCCAGCGATGATCATCCCAATGGTTTTCCAAGGATCCCAGCCCCTCTCCCTGTGTCCATCCCAGCCTCGGCTCCGCATCCATCTCCGCTTTTTCCGCGAGCCCTCGGAGCCTGGGTGGGATTGGATTCAAACGTGCCAAACAATCCTCATTTATCCCTGCCAGCTCTGAGCCTCCTCCCTCTCCTCTCACTCCTGTTTTCCTCAATCGCTACCTTTATTTTTGCAATGTGTCTATAATTACCAAATGTTCCGCGATTCCGCCCAAAATTCCTCCCCTCGGAATCCGGGGATGTCTCCTCGCTGCTGTCAAATTGGGCTCTAAATGTTGTGATTGATAAAATTAAACTGTGAAGCGAGGCACGAAATCTGTCTCATAGACACCACTTCTTCTTGGGGCTGGCACGAGGAGGAAGCAATGCCAGGCAGGGGAGGAAAAATCACCAAACGATTCCCTGGAGAACAGGGGGAATTTGTGAGTTTTTCCTTGAGGAACTTAATAAGACATCCCGAGCTGGAATTTTTATTCAGTTCCTTGCGAGATCCCGAATTTCTCCACTTTAATTGCTCCAAGCAGGGAAGCTTTAGTCACAGTGTAATGTACCCAGGCATGTTCCGGCTTTAATGAATCATCCCAACTCTGCATTCCAAGCAATTAAGGGAAATCTGGCTGTTCGTTAGTGAGGCGGAAAATAAATTTAATCTCTCTTCTAAAAAATCAATTATCCTGCTGTAATGGAGAATTCAATTTGGGTCACGCTCCATAAATTTCCCAGGTTTAGGATGTTTTGTGAGCTCTCGTTATTAGGTTGTGCATGTGGGGGGGACCCGGGAATGGGGATGCTTCGGGAAGCATCCCGGAAGTTTCCCCAGGAGCTGGAGTGGGTTCAGAGTGAAAGAGGGGAAGTTTGGGTTAGAAATAGGGAAGGAATTCCTCCCTGGGAGGGTGGAGAGGCTCTGGAAAAGGGGTGTTCACCTGGGGAAAGGAAGGATCCAGGGAGAGCTCAGAGCCCCTTGCAGGGCCTAAAGGGGCTCCAGGAGAGCTGGAGAGGGACTGGGGACAAGGGATGGAGGGACAGGACACAGGGAATGGCTTCCCACTGCCAGAGGGCAGGGCTGGATGCGATATTGGGAAGGAATCTCTGGCTGGGGCGGTGGGGAGGGCCTGGGCTGGAATTCCCAGAGAAGCTGTGGCTGCCCCTGGATCCCTGGAATGTCCAAGGCCAGGTTGGATGGGGCTTGGAGCAGCCTGGGACAGAGGAAGGTGTCCCTGACCTGGCAGAGGTGGCCCTGGATGGGCTTTAAGGTCCCAACCCACCCGAACCATTCCAGGATTCCATAATTCTCTGATTCAAATAAACAGGAATTCGTGGCCTGGGATGTTGTGGTCACTCAAACTCATCCCTCCACCACTGGGAGCGAGCTGGAAAAAGAGCTGCTGGAGCCCACGGGTCCACAGGGACATCAGGGCTCCACTTCTCCCTCCCAGGCTGGGGGATCCCGGTTCCCGACAGACACAGAGCCCCCGCAGGCACCGGGATCTCACCTCCAGACCTGGGATGATGCTGAGGATGGAGCCAGGATGGCACAGAGCCAAGAGCAGCAGGGAATCCCTGAGGATGCTGGAAGTGCAGAAATCCAGCAGGGAATCCAAGCGCAGGCTCTTCTCCGGAGCATTTCCCCTTCCCAGCCTCATTCCTGGTCACCCGGACACCACATCCCAAAGGGACACGGAACACCTGGAAGAGCTGGGGCACCGGGAGGAGCTGGGCCAGGCTTTGATGGGCACGGCCTCATTCCCCATCCCGGGGAAACCAAGGGAGAGAATCCAGCGGCAATCCCGGCCCTTCCCGGCACTCGGAGCCTGCGCACACCTGGGGAGCAGCTCAAGCTCCTAATTAAGCTCGGCTTTCAGCAGCTCCTAATTAATCTCGGCTCTCCGTGGGTGACCAGGGCTTCGCAGCTCATTAAAGCCTTTCCTCCTCAGAGAATCTTTTCCTCTGCTCCCTTTTCCTTGGAAGCAGGATTCCATCCAAAGCTGCCTCCAGCTCTGAGGAACAAATCACTCTGGCCATTTTTAGGATCGGGAATTTTTCCACTCCCACGCCTCCTTTCTGAATGAAAGAAAAAAGTATATTTATATTTGTTCCCACCAACTGCGTTTCTCAATCCTAATCCTAATCCCAATCCCAAATTCTCCTGCAGTTTCCGAGGCTCTTTTTCAATTTATTTCACGATTTTATGGATTGAGAACATTCCAAAATCCTTTGGCTGCCACCTGCATCTGTTTTGGGGTTTCAAGGCTGGTTAAACACCAACCCCCCCCGCCCCCAAACTGGAGGTGGGAATAAAGCTGGGGAATCCACGCCCCTGGAATGTGGCTGACACGTCTGGCTCCATCCATGAGATAAGTGTTATTCCCAATCCACGAGCCAAGAACAGGTTTTATGAGGAACAAAACCCCCCAGCTGCAAAATCCCCCCCAAATTCCCTGTCCAAACAAGCTCTCCCAGCTCCACGTGTTCCAAGCATTTTTTCCTCCTCCTGGAGTTTATTTCTGGTTTTGGAGCCCTTGGCACTCAGCGAGGGGATCCCCCCAGGGTTAACCCACAGGGAAGCGATGCTCAGGCCAGGATCCCGCGGGATCTGCCCGGATTCCGACCTCCCAAGTGCAAACACGGTGTTTTCCCAGGTTTTTATCCCAGTCCAGTGATGCTCCCGCTCCCAGGCTGGTCTTGGAGAGGTGGGAATAACCCAACACCACAGTGGGCCTGGAATGGCTCTGGGGGATGGGCCAATGCTCCCACATGTCCCTACCCCAGGGATGCCTCTCAGAGCCCAGATCCAGCTGGATTTTGGGAGGCAGGGAGCACCCATGGGCTCTCCATGCCCGGAGTGGGATCTGCAGGAAGCGCTGCCCTCATTTGGATACGGCAGAGGTGATTCCAAGAAAGCTGCCAGGCTGGAATGCTCAGCCTCAAAAGGCACCATGGAGGGAGACTTCCTGGAAAAGACAGGCCTTTGGACAATTCCAAAGTTGGGCTGTTTAATCCCTGTAACCACGATCCCATGAAAATCCCGGATGGAACCAAGGAAAAGGAGATGTGGGGTCTCCTTGTGGCTCCATCCAAGGACCCCGAACTCCATGGGAATGCTGTCCCGGGATGCCAATGGCTCCTGCCCGGCCACTGCTCCCAGTGCCACACATGGGTCTGGGAGAGAGATTGGCATTTTATGGAATCCTGGAATGGGATGGGTAGGAAGGGACCTTAAATCCCACCCAGTGCCACCCCTGCCACAGGAAGGGACACCTCCCACTGTCCCGCAGTGCTCCAGCCTGGCCTTGGACACTTCCAGGGATTAATAATTCCATGCAGAATACACACAGTGGACTCTCAGGAATGGTTCCAGTCCCCTGCTCCTTCCACGCTGGAATTCCCTCCCATCAGGTTTTATAGGAATGTGTTCCCTTCTCCTGCTGTCAGCTGGGGGGGTTAATCAGGCCAATAACCACCCCTCAATCAGGGGTTAATTAGTGCCAAATAATCATTAAGCTCTCCAAATTCCCAAACTCCAGCAGCCCTTTCCCATCCTTTGATGTTCCTGCAGTTCACTAAACCCTGGAGAAGTTCCAGGACCGCAGGGGCCACCTGCGGAATGCTCCGGATAAATTTATCCCCTCCACGTGCCTGAGGAAGGGACGCACACCCGGACTGGGGGGCACATCCCGATGGATACAACAGCACTGTCTGTCCCGGGATCCTGTTTTCCCACTCGGAGCCGAGCTGACCTTTGGCTGCGCCGGCCAGCTGGAATTCTGACAGATGCAAGCACATTTCTGGGAAGCCACATCCAGTCGGTGGCTAAAGATCCGCGGGCTCCGCCGGGGCGTTAGGAAGATGGATTGGCCCGGGAGAATCCCATTTCCAGCCCCGCCTGGGAATCGGTTTCCCACGGAGAGGCGTTAATGACTTTGATATCAACGATCTAAATATGTCAACCTGCGCCTCGTGCTGGGATTAGGGAACTCTATATTTATCCAGGACTGCCATTAGCAGAATGCTAATTAATGGGATTCAGTTTCCAAGTAAATCCCGGCCCTTCCAAGTGCTGTAACACAAGACTTGATTCTAATCTCCCTGGAGCTGCCGCTGTTCCCACTCATTCCTTGGGATTAGGCAGATTTATTTTCGCTGATGGCACCCCCAGGTCGGGTTATGGCACCGGGGCTGGAGCTGCTTCCAGAGGATCCTGAGACAACTCAATCCTGACTGTCCGAGTCCTGCCTCCCGCCTGGGCAAGGACTCAGGTACACGGATTGTGGAATTCCAGAATATTCTGGAATGGGATGGGTGAGAAGGGACCCTAAGGCTCACCCTATTCCACCCCTGCCATGGGCAGGGACACCTCCCACTGTCCTAGAGTGTTCCAGCCTGGCCTTGGACACTTCCAGGGATCCAGAGGCAGCCACAGCTTCTCTGGGCACCCTGTGCCAGGGCCTCCCCACCTTCCCAGGGAACAATTCCTTCCCAATATCCCATCCATCCCTGCCCTCTGGCAGTGGGAAGCCATTCCCTGTGTCCTGTCCCTCCAGCCCTTGTCCCCAGTCCCTCTCCAGCTCTCCTGGAGCCCCTTTAGGCCCTGGAAGGGGCTCTGAGCTCTCCCTGGAGCCTTCCCTTCTCCAGGTGAACATTCCCAGCTCTCCCAGCCTGGCTCCAGAGGGGCTCCAGCCCTGGGAGCAGCTCCGTGGCCTCCTCTGGAATTGCTCCAGCAGCTCCATGCCCTGCTGATGTTGGGATCCGGAGCTGGAGCAGCTCCGCAGGTGGGGCTTCACCTGAGCAGGCAGAGGGGACAATCCCTTCTTTCCTGCCGGGAATGAGCCCAGGATGAGCTGCTCAAGACACTCCAGGCCTTCCCCTCCCTAGGAGCTGGATTTTGGGAGGTGGAGGACAATTTTTGGGAGCTGGGAATGGCTCAGGCCTCTCCCAGTGCCAGGAGTGGCTCCAGGAGCAGCAGCCCTGTCTCATCCCCGCTCCCAGACTAAGGTGGATCGGGATAATCGGGATCTCTCTCCCTCAGTGCTGACACAGTAAAAATATCATTGCCAGCCTCTGGAATTTTCCAGTGGCAGCTCGAGAAGAAACAGCTGAGGCTCGGAGCTGCAGCTCCACATTCCAGCTCTTCCCACTGTCAGCTCCATGGAGATCTTCATTACAATGGCTTCGGAGCTCATTCCTTCCTAGAGCTGGAGCAGGGAGAGGATTGGAGCCGTGAGTGAGGGATCCGGCTGTTCCCCGCCGGGATGGAAAAGTGGCGGTCAGCCTGGGAAGGGGCTGGAATGCCGGGAATGGCTCCCAAGCTCCGGCTACCGGCACAGGCAGAGCAACAAACAGAATTTGGCTCGCTCCGAGCGGCCCGCTCCACCGTGGGGTATCCAGCATCCCATTTTTTAGCCCATCCCAGCCTCCCATTTGGCCATCCAGAAAACCCAAAGACTCCAGATTTTAAGAGGAAAATGAGTGCAGGGAGTGGGATTTGCTGCGTTTTCCACTGGGGTTTGGAAGGTGCTTTTCCCATTCCAGGGCCTTTTCCTTTGCTCCCTAAGCACTAAAAGGATTTCCAAAGTCTCCAAAAGCTTCCAAAACTGCTGGATGTGCTCCTCTGCTCCTTCCTACCTCCAAAAGTCTGGCTGGGAATCACAGCATCCCAAAAAAAAAAAAAAAAAAAAGGAAAAGTTCAAGTAACTCTGTGATGCTCCCACCGATATTCCCAGAGCTCTGCTGAGCTCAAACCTGCACATCCCAAATTATCCCAATTCAATCATCACCATTCCCAGATGAAGGAATTGTGCCGGAAAGATGCCCTTGTTCATCCAGGTGCCCTCGGAAGGACGGGATGAGGCTGCTTCAGCTTTTTCCCGAGCCGGTCACAGCCGACTGGAGCAATTTTCCAGCTGAAAGGAAAGCTGAGAAAACTCCTCACGGATCACGGGAGCCACGGCTGCAATTCCTGCTCCAGGGCTCCAGAGATTTATCTCTTGTTTAAAAAGGGAAAGAAAAGGGACAGGCAGCGCTCCGTGTCCCTCCGGAGTTCCAAAGTCAGGAGAGCGCGGACTCAAGGTCGGATTCAGCCTCGGCCCATCCACCCAAAACGTCCCATTATTCCCCCGTGCTGTTTAAAATCCGACAGAGAGCAAAGCCATGGAATTCTGCAGGGAAGAGTTATCCTCTCCCTCTGCCAGGGAACAGCCACTGGATACAAATAAAGTGGGTGCAAAGTGTCCCTGTTCCCAACCTGGGGAACGTCGTTGGGATTGGATGGGAATTCTCGGTGGTGGCTCCCAAGGTGCCCTGCCCGGGGTGCTGGAGGATCCGTCGGGAACACGGCGGCACGGATGGCTCTGCCCATGGCATCGGGACAGCTCCAGGAGGATCCTGTCCCCTCACAGACACCAGGAACTGCCCTGTCCCCCCAGGCATTCCCATCCCTGTGGGAAGTGTCATGGATGGCATGGATGAGCCGCCTCCATGCACCCCTTTCCAACATGAAATCTGCTTCTTCCCAAAATCTCTTCACCCATCCCTCCGAGCCGGGAATTCCCTGGGCACATGGACAGCACGAGGGATAGCAATTATGCCATTTTTCCATGGGATGGGATTGCAGAGAGTCCTGGAATGGTTTGGGCTGGGACTTGAAAGCTGATCCAGTCCCACTCCTGCCATGCCAGGGACACCTCCCACTGTCCCAGGGTGCTCCAAGCCCCATCCAATCTGGAATATTTCCAGGAATGGGGCATCGAAGTTGATCCACTGCCACATTTGGGATGCTCCCAAAGGGGATTCACATCCCTGCTTTTCCCTTTTCTTATTGGGCCTCCAGGATTTGATGGATCATCGTGGATTCCTCATCCTCCCAGGATTTCTATCAAAGCCCTGTCATTGTTCTTGGCTTCCCCTCTGGGTCAGTAAATCCAGAGAATTAATTAAACCCAGCAATTTCCCAGCTCCCAGCCCAATTCCCAAGGAACTCATGGATCACTTGAGAGGGATTTTTAGATCCTTGGACAAAGCACAGACCCGTCTTTAGCAGGACAAAATCCAGGATTTTGGCAACTCACAAAGCCACTTCTGCTCCACTGCTGCCTCTCCATCACCCATTCCCTGGTATCCAATACATCGCAGGGAAAGTTGAGGAATTCTTCCCTGGGAGGGTGGGAAGGGGCTGGGCTGGAATTCCCAGAGAAGCTGTGGCTGCCCCTGGATCCCTGGAAGTGTCCAAGGCCAGGCTGGATGGGGCTTGGAGCAATTTGGGACAGTGGAAGGCGTCCCTGCCTGTGGCAGAGGTGGAATGGGATCATCTGGAAACCATCCTGGAATTCCATGACTCCATGAACTTTCCCAGCTCTGCACCTTCCAGCAGGAATCCTGGTGCTCCTGGATTTACACATCCTGGGTGGCTCCACAATCCTGAGAAATCCTAAAAAATTATTTTAAAAAAACAAAGTAAAACCTGGAATTTTAAAATCCGGCTTGGATTTTTAGGAAAAAAAAACAAACCCACCCAACCTTTTTTCCTTAAAATCATATTTTTAATAATTTTTTTTCCCAGTCTATTTGTTGAATGCTCAAATCCCAATCCTGGAAAACCATGCTCCAGCCTTTGAAGCCAGATCAATCCCTTCCCTGAGCCTGGAATTCCCGCCTCCAGCAGCATTCCAAGCCCGGGATCCAAGCACTCCAAACACAACACATGCAACCACTTAGGAGCCAATTAATCGCAGTGGAAGGGCTCTTGTCATTACATTTCCGGAATGGTGCCGGAAAATTCCCGTTGCGTGTCATCGGGAATCCTTTAGGGACGTTTGGATCCCGGTTTTTGCTGTCAGAGCTTTAAGGAATGAACAGATGACGGATTTCTGGAATGAAGCTCTGGTGGAAGTCGAGGCCGCGTTGTTTTCCTGCTGTTCTGCCTGGATAATTTGGGATGTCCCAAAATAATTAGGGTGGGTGATTAATCCCTCACATGCTCTCCGACATGGAAGAGATCCCAGATCATCTTAGGGATGTGGGGCAAGAGTTTCAGATCCCAAAAATCATCATTGTATCCCAAAAAATTCATTGGGCCCCTCAATCCGCCCCCAAAACGACATCGTGGCATCTGAAAAAATCATTGCACCCCAAAAGGAACTGTTATGCTCTGAAAGTTCTAAAATTCATCATTACACTCAAAAAAATTATTAGACCCCAAAAAAAGCATTGCTACACCCCAAAATATCAGCATTGTACCCTAAAAAGTATCATTGTACCCTAAAAAATTTCATTATACCCTAAACCCCATAATTTCACTCTAGAAGTCACCACTCCATCCTAAAACTCATCCTTATACCCCAAAAAACATCCTTACACCATAAAAACCATCATTGTACCCAAATCCCATCATTACACCATAAAAAGCATCATTATATCCCCCAAAACCACCATTATACTCCCAAAAAATCATTAGATCCCCAAAAAATCATTATATCCCCCCAAAAGCATTATATCCCCCAAAATATCATTATATCCCAAAAAAATCATCATATCCCAAAAGCATCTTTACATCCCCAGAAGCATCATTACCTCTTAAACCCCCACCTGTGTACACTTAAAAATCACCATTGTATCCCCAAAAAATCATTATATCCCTAAAAATCATTATATCCCCAAAAATGTCATTATATCCCAAAAAGCCACCATTACAACCCAAACATTGAAATCTGGGCTTGGAAACGAACACAAAATTGGAATTCCTGTGTTCCCAAGGGAAGTGATTTTCCCCAAAACCCCTCTGGTTCTTTGGGATAAATCCTGGTGTGGGCCATGGGGTTCAGGGCACCCAATCCATGTGCTGGACACGGGGTGAAATCCAAGGAAAAAGGGATTTCTGGAGCAGGATGTTCCTGGCCGGTGCCGTGATCCCATTTTTCCAAGGGCCCACAAAGGAATCTTCTCCGCACCATTAAACAAATAAACTTTGGGAAAGGGCCTTTTATTGATTCCATGTGGTTCCCCTCCCCTTTCCCTGATCCCTGTGAAAGTATCCCGAGGTTTGGCCTGGCAGCAGCTGGAAAACCGCCTCGTTTCCGCCGCAGCTCCCGGCGCAGGAAAACGCCGGAGTCACGGACAAATGTTGGAGGCTCCGTCGGTTTTCCCATCTGGCAGCCAGGCTGTGCTGCGAAAATGAAGGATATACATATGCAAATATTCCCGGGCTGCTTCCAAGATGCAAGGAATTTTTATGATGTAACCACAAGAAGAGGTTGGATAATGGTGACAATATGGAGCGGAGCAGAGCCCTGGAATGCTGCACATGGAAGCGGAACGTCGGGAAGCGGAGCCACGGTGCCGCTCCGGAGTAATGGGGAGCAAGTCACTCATCAGAGATCTTGGAGCTGTTTGGGTTGTGATGCTTTGGGAAAAACCACCACAAATCCCAAAAAACATCGGTGGGGAAGTGCCAGGCATGGGTGGGGCATGGCAGCAGCTCCAGGGACGTGTCATTGTCCCACCAGGGACATTCCATTGTTCCACCAGGAACATGCCACTGCCCCTCCAAATCCCACCAAGGATGTGTCATTGTCCCACCAGGGAGATGCCACCGTCCCACCAAGGACATTCCATTGTCCCACCAGGGATGTGCCATTGTCCCACCAAGGACATTCCATTGTCCCACCAAGGACGTGCCACTGTCCCCCTCTCTGGAACCATTCCAAACCCACCTGGATATGTCCCTGTGTCACCTGCTCTGGGTGACCCTGCCTGGGCAGAGGCTGCTTCCAACCCCAACTATTCCAGGATTCAGGGATTCCATCCCTCCCAGGAATCAGGGATCGCTGAGCTGAGAGTCCTCAGCCCAGGACAGCCCAGTCAGGCACTGGTGTCCCCTGACCCGGGAGGGGTGGCAGTGCCACCTTCAGCTGGAGACACATGGAGTGACTTCCCAGCACCCCATCCCGATCCAACAGCACCAGCACACCCCAGTGCCCTCCCATTCCCTCTCCAAGCCCTGGAGAAGATTCCCAGCCAGCCCCGTGTCCCCAAAGCCACCGTGGGGGTGACAATGACATTGCTCCTGCTCTAATTAATGATGAGCCCCTCCTTTAATGAGCACCTTTGGAAATGATGGGAGCGCTTTGCCCGTCACCGACACTCTGAGAGAGATCTTGGAATGAACAAAATATTCCTGTGATCTTCTCCCTGACAGGCTGGAAGCAAAAATATTTAGTGAGGAACTCCGCTATCCTGAATAATTCAGGAGGCTGCAAACCCCTTGATCATCCCGCTGACTCCAGGAACAAAATAGTCGGGATTTGTGCATCCAAAGCGGAGATAAAAATGCCAGGAGAAGAAAGAGGTTGGAAATTAAATTTAAAAAAGCTGATTAAAAACGCCGTGCCGGAAGTAGGCCGGGGGAGCTGCTCCTTGAAGCCACAGGTGTCCCACTATCCCGGTTTTATCCATGGGAACACAGAGGAGGGATCTTGGGGAGCTGCTTCCCTGCCGGTTCTCCGGGACACAGCCGGAGGTGAGGCGGGAGGCGCCTGGAGAGCGGCCCCGGAGCGGCCGCTGACGCAGCACCCGCGGCTTCTGAGGGGACAAAGTGGCACTGAGCTAATCCCAAATCCTCTGTCCCCATCATTCCTGAGGGCTCCGGAAACAGGAGCGGCCTCCAGCACCATCAACCCCCAAAGGATCTCCCAGGATGATCCCACAGTGTGGGAAGCAGGAAAGGGGGAATTGTGCCCCTCTACTCCCTCAGGTGAGACNAGCACCCTGGGAGAGTGGAAGGTGTCCCTGCCCGTGGCAGGGGGTGGGGTGGGATGGGCTTTAAGGTCCCTTCCCACCCAAACCATTCCAGGATTTTTTGTTTCCATGATCATGAGCGCGCACCTGGAACACGCCGGCAGGGGGCGCCCGAGAGAGCCGAGCCGAACCCGGCCGAACCCAGCCGAGAGGGGCCGAGCGGAGCCGAGCGGAGCCGAACCCGGCCGAACCCAGCCGAGAGGAGGCGAACTAACACGAGCCCAGCCGAGAGGGGNGCCGAGAGGGGCCGAGCGGAGCCGAACCCGGCCGAACCCAGCCGAGAGGGGCCGAGAGGAGCCGAGCGGAGCCGAACCCGGCCGAACCTGGCCGAGAGGGGCCGAACCCAGAGGGATGGAGGGATGGGAATTTGGAGGGATGGAGGGTTGAAGGGACGAAGGACGAAGGGATGGAAGTTTGGAGGGATGGAGGTTTGGGGGTGAAGTGATGCCAAGGGAGCGATGGCTGCACTTCCCACCTTCCGCTGATTTATTCCCACACTAAATCCATGCATCCCATCAGGCAGGGAATGCTGGTGCCAGCGACCCGTGGAGAGCACGTCCCAATCCAGGTGTGCACTGCTCCACCCCCACGGCCCAAACTGGGATCAGCAAAGGCATCTTTGGACACCAATCCCTGTGCCCGGGAGCCCCGGCAGCCCCGGAGCCACTGGCGTTGGTTTATTGTTAATATTTAATGGGATAAAAGGCTGGAATTGCTTTTAAGCCTTAAATTGCCTTCCCCCTTTTTATCTTTAAAAAACCACGGCGAGCAGTTTTTGGAGGTTATTTTTTGGGGGGAAGTTTGTCCTAATGATCCCTGGTAGCCATTAGGTTGGGAATCAGGTGCTTTCAAAGGGATCTATTAAATATTTCATTCCTCACTCCCATTCCTTTGGTTTTGATCTCCGTTCCCATTGATTAAAGACACTGACGGCTCAATTTTGATGAAATCCTAAATCAGAACTCCCCCCAAAAAACCGCCAGAGCCGACATTTATGGAGTTCAGTAAACCGGGTGTAAGAACAGGAGTGTGAGCTGGAAAAAATCCATAAAATCCCTTTCCAAACAAACATCGGTTGACAGCAAACAGATGGTTCCGAGGCTCTTATTCCAAACTGGAAAAATTAAGAGTTGGCAGGTCCTGGGAAAAGAAAAAAAAAAAAAAAAAAGGAGTTACAAAACATCTTAAAGTTTCCCCCTTCATATCCCGGTGTTGCTCTGGGCACGGGTTCAATATTTTCCTAGGCTACTGCACGGAGAAGGGGCTGGATACAGGGAAGCAGCTGGCACGAAAGGCCTTGGAAATCCTTGGGAAGACTGATGGGAAGCAGGGCTGCCAGCATCCCGAATCTGCCACGTTCCAGCCCTGCTCCTCAGCCCACCCATAAATCAGCCCAACCTCAGCACAGCCGGAGCTTCGGCTCCAAAGGGGCAGGAAAAGTGGGGAAATGGGGGGATTTTCCCAGATTTGTTGGCTTAGCCCAGGATAGTGTTAAGGGAATGTTTTTGGGAAGGTGCAGCCATGGGAAACTGAACCTCTGGCTGTGCCAGGTGCCCCAGGAGGGGAATGTGAGGGACACCAGCCCCATGCAGCCTGGCCTTGGACACTTCCAGGGATCCAGGGGCAGCCACAGCTGCTCTGGGAATTCCAGCCCGGCCCCTCCCCACCCTCCCAGGGAACAATTCCTTCCCAATATCCCACCCAACTCTCCCCTTTTCCAATCTGTGTCCTGTCCCTCCATCCCTCATTCAGAGTCCCTCTCCTGCTGTCCTGGAGCCCCTTGGAAGCTGCTCCAAGGTCTCCCTGGAGCCTTCCTTTCTCCAGGATGAACAATCCCATTGCTCATCAGAAATGCCACAATTATCCCATGTTTAATGAATCATTGGGATTCTGGGCTATCCTGGAGGATCCTCACGGATCCAAAGGATATCCAGGAAATTCTGCAGCTCTTAAGGGATGCTTTAAAATGTGGGATCAAGCAGAGCAGGAAAAATGAGGTTCCTTCCCAAAAGTGACAACATGAGAGTGGCCATGAGAATTCCAGAGGGGCAGCTGTGGGATAACGGGGACAAAGTGCTGTCTTCCAGCTGGGAATGGCTCCGTTCCTGCCTGGAATCCTCTTGGAGCCTGGCCGTGAGTACCTCAGTGTTTCCAGGCACGGAAAAATTCCAGCCCCGAGCCCACCTTCCACTCGAATCCAATTATCCATCCAAGAGTGGAAAATCACAGATGGCTCTGCTGGATTTTCTGGAGGAGCTGCTCCAAAGGCGTTATCCGGGGAACCGCAACCACCACGGGCACTCGGAACGGCGGCAGCTGGAAAGACGGGAGCAAAATCCCCTTCTGGGCTAAATATCCCGGAGATGAGCACTCCCGGAATTCATCCTTGCGTGGGAGAGGGAGGGAGCACCAGGGAGCTCAGGGAATCAGCCTTATCCAGAGCATCCTGCTGCTGCCCAGAGCCTGAGGAAAAATCCTGAGGAAAAAATCCTGAGCAAATATCCAGAGGAAAAAAATCCAGAGTAAAATCCTGAACAAAAAGCCTGAAGAAAAAATCCTGAGGAAAATGTCCTGAGGAAAAAAACCCGATGAAAAAATCCTGAGGAAAAAAGTCCTGAGCAAATTCCAGAGGGAAAATCCCTCCGGCCCCGCACCAATTCCAACGGGAATGATTCACAGCTCCATGACTGGGATGCTGGAGGGGAATTTGGGAACAGCTGGAGAGGATGGAATGCTGGAGGATGCTGGAGGGATGGAGGTGGTTCTAAACTTAATCCTGGCTTAATATTGCTGGGATAGGAAGAGGAAAAATCATGGAATCCCAGAATGGATTAGGCTGGAAAAGCCCTTTATGGTCATCAGCTCCAACCATTCCTGCAGCAGCAATTCCTGCATTTATTTCCTTGCTGCATCCAGGTTTTTCCTAAGGGAATGAATTCCCGGAGGGTCTCACCTGGAAATCCGTGGCAAGGGCTGGATATAACCCCATCCCTGTGTTAATATCTCTGGGAAAAGCAGGAATCTCTGCCACTTGATCCCACAAATATTGGATCCCCAAATGCCCTCTCCAAGGAAAAGGCACCTGAGGGTGTTCCCATCCCTTTCCCACTGCTCCTGCTCCCGCTGTCCCACTCCTCATGCCTGGAATAAGCAGAGTTTGGCAGCTCCGTGTCCCGGATCCAGGGCTGGCAGGGAATTTGTAGCTCTTTGCTTCCTGGGNCCTCTTGTCTGTCCCAAGGCTGCCCCATGCAGCCACTTCCACGGAAAGAAGTCGGATAAATCAGCTCCCACCTGGATATGGGAACAGAAGTNTGGGTGCGGATGAGAGGCGCTAATCCCGCTCCAGATTCCCACAGAAATCCAGAGGCAGCCCCAAATCCGGTTGCTTCATGCTGAGGTCATCTGTCCCCTTCCCAAGTTCCTGGGAGAAGGAAAACACCAACTCTTATTCCTGCTATAAATAACCCCCGGGCTGCTGGAAACCTTGGAATTCCAGCTTTTGGGACAGCCACAGAACTGGGCGTTTATAATGGGAATTCCTGGCACATTCCAGGCTGGATTTGTGGATTGTCACGTGTTGCCATCCATAAAAAGTGGCTTTTTTCCCTTTTTTTTCAGCCCGGCAGCCGGCAGAGGTCAGTCCATGGATCCCACACATTGGGAGTGACAGCTCCAAGGGCCTCCGGGTGCTAATCCAGCGGGAAAGCTTTTTCCAGCCAATCTTCTTGGCGCTGGAAAAGGAAGGCTCTTCCCTCTCCTCATGCCTGTCACTGCTCCCGAGTGTCAGCGGGACAAATTTAGCCCTGGCTCCAAATCCCATGGCACAAATCCAACCTCGGAGCTGCTGCTCCGACCGTGGCTCCGCAGGGATCAGTGTGGGACAAGGGGTGGCTCCAGCAGGGAGGGATTGGGATCCACGTGGGGTTGGATGGATTTGGGAGCTGAAGGTTTGGATTTTGTGTCTCTTTTCCCACTGTAGGGAGGAACAAGCTCCTTCCAGCGAGGGTGGGGAGGCCCTGGCACAGTTTTTCCAAGGAAATCATGGATGTGCTGTTCCTGGGAGTGTCCAAAGCCAGGCTGGAGCACCCTGGGATAGTGGGAGGTGTCCTTCCCAGGGAATGGGTGGAATGGGATTGTCTCAAAGATCCCAATACATTCCAGGGTTCTGTTCTGTGATCCACCCACCAAAAATTCCAGCACTTCCCTGGATTCCTCTCCCTGTCTGGCACTGCCCTCTTGTCTGTCCCAAGGCTGCCCCATGCAGCCACTTCCACGGAAAGAAGTCGGATAAATCAGCTCCNGAAGGGAAGGGAAGGGAAGGGAAGGGAAGGGAAGGGAAGGGGAGAGGGAGAAAGGGAAAATGAAAGAAGGAAAGGGAGGAAGGAGAAGTAAGAAAGGGAAAGGGAGAAAGGGAAAGGGAGAAAATCATCCCAAGCAAGAAACCACTAAAAGATGCCCAACCCCACATGCACTGGAGCATCCCATCCCGAGCGGGATGTTTTATCCCGCAATCCATCCTCTTTCCCTACCTGCTTCCCAGTCCCGGCCGTTCCCCTCCAGAGCCACTCCCGGTTCCCGGTGCTCCATGAATTTCCCGCTGACAGCTCTCATCCGCACGAACGAGGCCTCGGCGCTGCCGGCAGCGGCAGCCGCTGCTCTAATAAGGTCAATCTATATTCATGGATGTGCCAAAAAGCGGGAAAAGCGGGAATGCGGCTCCAGAGTGGGAATGAGGGGAAGCTGCGGCTCCTCGGGGCTGTTGGCTCATTAGCGATGCGTGGCAGGAGCGGGGTTGGGATTTCGCTCGGCAGCAGCGGCTCCTCAGCCCGGCTCTGGCAGGGAGCAGGGAATGCTTTCATTCCCTGCCAATCCCGGGAATTGGTGTTCCCGGAGCGCTGCAGGGGTTACTTGGTTGATTCCTGGTTTTTTATGGATTTTTTTCGGGGTTTGTGGTTGGCCATTGGAAGATGAATTCCTGCTGAGAGAAGCTCCAGGAAGATCAGAGCCACTTCCAGGCCTGCCGGGAGAGCTGGAGAGAGACTTGGGATAAGGGATGGAAGGGCAGGACAGGGAACGGCTTCCCACTGGAAGGGTGGAGATCTAGATGGGATACTGGGAAGGAATTGTTCCCTGGGAGGGTGGGGAGGGGCTTGGCTAGAATTCCCTGAGAAGCTGTGGCTGCCCCTGGATCCCTGGAATGTCCAAGGCCAGGCTGGAGCACCCTGGGACAGGGGAAGGAGGAGCAGCCTTTCCTCTGGAATCTGAGCAGCCAATCCATGGGATGCAGGCCAGGGCTGGAGCCGCATCCCGGGATCCCGGACAGTGACAGTGGGAGGAGCAGGGGGAGCCTCCCACGGTGAACCAGGAGCTTTTCCAACCTGTCCAACCCAGATCCCACAGGAATTCTGAACTCTCGCCAGCCCCTTCCCACCTTGGCAAACCGCAGCAGCTGGCACGGGAATTTTGGGATCCTGAGCCTCCTTATGGATCCACATGGACTGGCAGGGACATCCCACGGGGCTTGTCCAGCATCCCTGCTCCCTTCCTGGAAATCCTTTGGTTTTGCAGGAGCTGTGGGAGAGGCTCTGCCTCGCTGGGTGCCCTTCCCTCAGGAGCAGCAGCTCCTTGGTGCTGGGATGAGTGGAAAAGGCACTGGCACAGCTGGGACAGAAAAAAACCTGGATCAGCCGCCCAGGTCCATGGCAGAGAGATCTCAGGTTTTGGGATAACCTGGAATTACTCCAGAGTAATTCTGAGTTTGTTGAGGAAGGAAAAGAACTTTTATGAAGGATGTGGCACCTGCAAAAGTTTCCTGGGATGAGAGTGCGGAGCCCATTCCCAGCCTGGCTCATCCCGCCGCGATGCCGTGTCCACACTGGGAAAGCAGCAGGATCCCACCAGTGCCGATACCCTAGGGGTTCCCATGGGAATCATCAATTCCAGAGGGATTGTCTGAGGGCTGGCATCTGGGAATGCCTGCGGATGCTGCTCCAGGTGTTAATTAATTACTCCAATTAGGGATGAGGTGCTGACCAAAAGGCTCCGAGTTCCAGGTGCTCGGCGGGTCTGGGAATGCTCCATGAAAACCCTGCTCCACGGAATCCTGCTCCAATCCCGGTGCCACAGGCAGCAACAGAGACATTTGTCCTCCTGAGTTCATCCCAGCCTCACGGAGGGCCCAGACAATCCCAATCTCTTGGGACAATCCCAATCCCTCGGGATGCTTCCCGGAATTCCAGCACCGCGTCCCCTCTGCGGTGACACCCCCGAGCAGCAGCCACTTGGCTCGGGACAATCCCGATTTCCTTTGTGCCGCCGGGGCAGCGCGTTCCCAGCTCCTCGTCCCCGTTTCTGGGAGCGGATCCTTGGGAAGAGGGCCACGGGAGGAACCGGGAATGTTTGATCAGGCCCGTGTTGACTTTGGGAGCCGCCGAGCAAACACCGAGCGTGGGGAAAGCAAACAAACACCGCTCCAAAGCCGCCACAATCAGCTTAAAATCCACGGATAATTACCCAGCCCAAAGCTCCTGCATCCCAGAGCTCCAGCACCTGCCAGACCTTGGAATTAGCTCAGGAAGAGAACCTTGGGAGCTGCGATCCACTCCCAGTTCCCAAATCCCGGAATGGGAGCAGCCCAAGGAAAAGGAGCTGAGCTTAGGTGCTGCCCCAGTCCTGTCCTAAACACCCCAAGGAGAAGCACCTGGAGAAACGGGGCAGGATGGAATCCTGGATTGGAGCTCCCGTGGATGCTCGATAATCCCTGGATTCTGGTAGGTGGTGGGGAAAGCCCTGCAGAGGTTTTCTCTTCCTAACACTGATTCCGGGTCCAACCCGCTGCGTTTTCCCAGGAGTGCAGCCACTCCCAGGCACATCCCTGATTTAACAGAATGAGGGCAGGTGGATCCAGCCGGCATTCCTGGGGTTTTTGGGATGGAATTGTGAGCGAGGGAAGGTGTCAGGAGCTGCTGGAATGTTTGCAAATTCAAGACAAGGGAACGACTCGAGGCTGGTGAATTATTAAGGATTTTTCCCAGGTTTCTGATCTTTTATTCCTTTTATTAAAGGTGGAAGGGAGGGAACAGGGAGCCACTTCCCTCTTCCTGCTTTCCCAAAAGAGGCAGAGAGGAGGGAAAGGGGGATGGGA
>VYXC01012014.1:259273-273084 GCA_013397175.1 Platysteira castanea | reverse complement strand
GGGACGGGATGGGATGGGATGGGATGGGATGGGATGGGATGGGATGGGATGGGATGGGATGGGATGGGATGGATGAGCCTGAGCATCCCATGGAGCATTTCCCGGGATTTGGAGGTGCTGGAGGGACACTCAGCTGGATTTTCCCACTGAACTGATTTCTTCAAAGGAGGAGCAATATTTTAATCATGGAATTGTTTTGGGAAAGGACCTTAAAGCTCATCCCATTCCACCCCCTGCCATGGGCAGGGACACCTCCCACTAATCCAGGTTGCTCCAACCTGGCCTGGAACACTTCCAGGGATTGGGAATAAAATATTCCAAGCTTAATTATCCTTCAAATAAAACAGGAATGTGACATTCCCACCCCCTGAGAGGTGCCAATCCGGCATCACATTCCCAAAACAAATCCTTCCCAACTTTAAGATCTTGGAGGAAAGCTGGATCCAATTGGAAGTGAAAATTAACAGCAAATCCTTGGAACCACATGAAGAGTTCCTTGGAAAGCCATTCAACATGGAAACAATCGGAAAAGCCTGGAATATAAATATTTGTCCTTCCCGGTGCCAGAGCAGCAGGAAAAATGAGGAGACATTGGCACGGGAGCTTTCCATAAACACCCGCTCCAAAGGCCGGCCTTGGATGCATGGAATTGTTGGTCAGTTTTTCCATGTCCTTTGTCCAAAGGGAATTAAACATCCGGGAGATGCCCGGAGCGGATTGGTTCTGAGGGAATGTTGCACAGTGGGACGGAGGGAAAGTGGGAAGTTGTAGGAATATGGCTGGAAAAGGGCAGGGCTTGGCCACGGGGGCTGAGGGCAGAGCTCCGGCCTCTGCAGGGTTAAAAATCCAGGGAATCTGGGAATCAGCATCCCAGGAGCACCGGGTGCATCCCACAGGATGTTCCTGGACTGGGGGACTGGAGCAGGCAGGGATTGGGATCACGATCCTGCTGCTCCCACAGCACTTCCCAGGCATCTTACAAGGAAATTCCAGCATTTCCTTTCATTTGATCCCTTTTTCCCTCCCATTTGATCCTTTCTTTCCTTTCATTTTATCCCTTTTTTCCTTAATTTGAACCTTTTTCCTCCCCTTTTCTCCCTGAAAAATTGGGAAAACACACAAGCAAATCCCTTCTCCTCAAGGCCCTCCTTGTATTCCTTTCTTTCTTTTCCTGGATTTTTTCCTTTCCCTGGATTTCTTTTTTCTTTCCCTGCTTTTTAAAATGAAGGGAAACCTCAGCCCAAAGGAAGGAAAGGCCCATCTTGGAATATTTATGGAAATTTGTGGTTAAAAGTGGATTTTAATTTGGGTTTTCTGCCCCAGTTTGGTGGCTGCCTACAGCATTCCCGTTATCCATGAGGGAATGGTGCCAGGGAATGGAAGGAAGGGTCCGGGGGGGCTGCACTGGCTCCTAAAGAATAATTCCCATTATTTTGTCATTCCTACTGGGAATCTCCCAGCTGATAACTGGGAATATGGGCCCATCGAGGCATCAGGAGCAGCCCTGCTTTGGGAATTTGCCGCTGGAACAACATCCAAAACCTCCTGGGATGAGCACGTGGGGGATTTGGGACAAGGATGGAGGGACAGGACACAGGGAATGGCTTCCCACTGCCAGAGGGGAGGGATGGATGGGATGTTGGGAAGGAATTCCTGGCTGGGAGGGTGGGAAGGAGCTGGGATAGAATTCCCAGAGAAGCTGTGGCTGCCCCTGGATCCCTGGAAGTGTCCAAGGCCAGGCTGGACAGGGCTTGGAGCAGCCTGGGACAGTGGAAAGTGACCCTGCCCATGGAACGGGATGGGATCTAAGATCCCTTCCCACCCAAACCATTCCAGGATTCCCATTCCAATTCCCATCAGGCACACTCTTCACCCACATTCCCTCTCCACTCTGGAAGGCTCCCGGTATCCCAGATTCTCATCCATTGCTTCCTACAGGAAAATATCCCACTGCCCTTATCCCCACCTCAACTCCTCCAGGATTTTTCAGCCTTCCCAGACCCAGATCCCTCTTCCCTGCACTTCCTAGGAAGAGGCAGCCTGTTCTTCATCATTCCCAAATCTCCAAGTTTTTTCCTGCTCAGCTGAACTGCTGGAAAGACAGAAATATTGATACACTTAAATTGAGAAATTATACATTTATAAAGAATAAAAAAATCAATAAGTCAATAAATCAATAAATCAACAAATCAACAAATCAACAAATCAATAAATTAGTA
This sequence comes from Platysteira castanea, assembly GCA_013397175.1. NCBI lineage: Eukaryota > Metazoa > Chordata > Aves > Passeriformes > Platysteira > Platysteira castanea. The sequence continues at coordinate 270,865 of VYXC01012014.1, read as the reverse complement.
ATGTTATGCATTTATTAATTTATAATATATATTTATATTTTTATTTCTATTTATTCCCTTGCCTGCAACTCCCAGCTCCTCTCCTTTTTTGGGATAAATTATTTAATCCCCCGGCTCTATTATTTAGTTCCCTGCAGCATCCTGGGCTGAAGATTCCATGGAAAATGGAATGTGGCACATCCATCCCCAGCTGGAATGGATTCCATGGCGAGAGGGACCGGCTGCCCCTGGGTAACCTGGGTATTGAACAGCTTTCCAGGAGGAAAGAAGCCTGGGATAACGCTGGGCTCTGGAGTCCCATGGTTAGGATGGACACTGGGAGCGGATATTGGGGTATCCAGTGTTAATGAGGGAATGGTTTATTGGATTTCATTCCCAGGATTTTGCACCAGGCGCCAGGCAGCAGGTTCTAAATGGGAATGTGGAGTTTGGGAGGTCACAGGGGAAGTTTGGAATGTGCTGTGAACTTCACGAGGAACAGGGAAATGTAACTGGAATCCAGAGGGAAGAGGAGCTCCCACACACGGCAGAGGAGCTTCCTCGGACATGGAGAACCCTGGAATGGTTCAGGTGGGAAGGGACCTTAAATCCCATGCCATTCCATGGGCAGGGACACATCCCACTATCCCAGGCTGCTCCCAGCCCCATCTGACCTGGCCTTGGACATCCCAGGGATCCCTCACTGGATGAACAATGCTCCAGAGCAACTACGGGACTGCTGGGAGACTCCGGCTCCTCCAGAAGCTGCTTTTCCATGGATAACTCCATCCCCTGCTTCAGCACTTGGCTCTGGTGGATTCCCACATTTTTTTATGGATGCAAGGTCAGGAACCCCACACTGCGGCCGCCTCCCACCCCAGCCCCGAGCGGAGCAACCAGGAGCTTCCCTCAGAGCCGCCCGCTGTCCCCTCCATACAAACACTCCATGCCTTGGAAAATCCCCGGATTCCGTGGATTATTCTGATTTCCAAGTGGCAGCCGAGCCTCCGAATCCCCGTGGCTCCGCAAACAGCGGCTCCTTCCCGGCGGTGTTTGCTCAGCCAATATTGACTCTGCTTCCCAACACGGCTCCCACGGAGCCGGCCGTTCCCAGCGGGGTCTGAGGAGCATCGGGACAACACGGAGATCGTGGCATGTGGAGCCCCCAGCCCATCCATTCCCGCTGCAGGATAATGCTGGAATGCTGGCGGGAAAATCCCGTACAAGTGGGGGATGCAGAGCTGGCAGTGATGCTCCGGGCTCCTTCAAACATCCCAAGGTTATGGAATTGTGTGCTGCGTAAATATTTTGGAACAGCACCACTGNTACAAGTGGGGGATGCAGAGCTGGCAGTGATGCCCTGGGCTCCTTCAAACATCCCAAGGTTATGGAATTGTGTGCTCCGTAAATATTTTGGAATGGCGCCACTGCTCTCTGTTATCTTGGGTGGCATTCCAAGGGTTTCTGTGGGATGGGGCCCCATTCCGAGGCTTCTGGTGCTTCCCAGCATCGTCTGGGATGGATGGATGGATGGATGGATGGATGGATGGATGGATGGATGGATGGATGGATGGAAAAAACCCCTCTGTGGCAGGACAAGGGAATGTCCAGGATCCAGCCAGGATCCACACAGAGCATCTCCTGAGTTTCCAAAGCATTCCCTTCACGCCCCACCCTCAGCACTGGATCCAGCCCAGCATTCCAATGGAGCCAAACCCCCGTAGGGATGGCCACAGGATGGGCTCAGCCGCGGTGGAAGCGATTCCCATCTCCCAGCCGGAATTCCGACACCATCGCACGCAAATCTGTCCAGGTGATATTGAACAGAAATCAGGGAGTTCATCTCAGGTCCCCAGATCCCAAATCTTCCAAGTGTCCCAGGATTTAATTTGTTCATCAGCTGCCAGAGCCGGCAGGGCACAGAGCCACTGCCATCTGCTCCGGCTGCGGCTGCTCCGGAGCCTCGGATCCGCCAAACTTCAGGAATTGCGCGTCCCTCTGTGTGCCCTTCTGCGGGCACGGCACGCACGGCAGCTCCCGGGGTGAGCTGCTCCAGCCCTCCGGCTCCCTTGGGATGTGTCCAGGGCGTGCACAGGGAATGGTCAGGGCTCGCGGGTGGCCACGGATCTGGCACACGTGGGATCAAGGGATCAGCCTGAATCCATGGGATTTCTGCAGGGGCAAGGGATGAAGTCAAAAATGGGGATGGAGCAAGGCCACGGCAGCTGGGATGAGCTGGGATGAGCCAGGATGTGGTGCTGGAATTGTCACACCACCGCTGATGGGAATGGCATGGATCTACTTCAAAAGGGTTTGAGAAGGTTTTTATGGAATCCTGGAATGATTTGGGTGGAAAGGGACATTAAGGAACATCCCATTCCACCCCTACCACGGGCAGGGACACCTTCCACTATCCCAGGCTGCTCCAAGCCTCATCCAACCTGGCCTTGGGCACTTCCAGGGATCCAGGGGCAGCCACGGCTTCTCTGGGAATTCCAGCCCCTCCCCATCCTCACCCCCCCAGGGAACAATTCCTTCCCCATATCCCATCCAGCCCTGCTCTCTGGCAGTGGGAAGCCATTCCCTGTGTCCTGTCCCTCCATCCCTTGTCCCCAGTCCCTCTCCAGCCTTCTCCAGCTTGGAAGGAAGATGGAATCTCCCCATTCCCTCTTCTCTACCATTCCCATAAATGATCACATTCCACCAAAAGTTGCTGCCTGCAGGAGCATTCCCTTTATTCTTCTGCTCTTTTCCCTCCCAAAGTGTTCCCTAAGTGCCTTTATCCAAGATCTATCCCCTCTGCCAGGAACAAAGCGTTGGAGATGGAAAATGCACCTCATCCATTGTTCCTCCCTGAATTCCAAATGCCGTTATTTAGGGGAAAACATCACTTCTGCATCTTTTAGGTGTTCTTTGCTCTTGACCAGAGCCCAATTAGGCTCCTTTTCCCAGGAAAGCAGCAGAGCTGGAGCGTCTCACCTGCAAAGAGGCTGCTGGAGGAAGACTTGTCACTTGTCACAAGGGTATATTTGGGTATCCAGAGGGAAAATCATGTGGATCCTTCTCTGTCCCACTTTTCTCTTTCCATGCATCAGGAATTAAAGATGAACACTCTCCCTCCTTTTCTAAGCTCCTGGTGCCTAAAAGGGAATTACCAAAAAGAGGGAGAGTGAATTTGGACACGGACAGTGATAGGAAAAGGGGGAATGGTGTTAAATGGAAAAAGGAGAGATTTAGATGGGATATTGGGAAGGAATTCCTAGCTGGGAGGATGGGGAGGTGCTGGGATAGAATTCCCAGAGAAGCTGTGGCTGCCCCTGGATCCCTGGAAGCGTCCAAGGCCAGGCTGGATGGGGCTCGGAACAGCCTGGGAGAGTGGAAAGTGTCCCTGCCCTTCCAACCCTGACTATCCCGTGATTCCATTACTTTGGGAAGACGTTTCCATCCCTTTTCCTCCTCGGATCCCCGCTGGAGGCTGGATCCAGGTCCTGCCCGTGTTTGGGTGTCATTCCTGGTGTCTCTCATTCCTTTGGGCTGCAGATGAAAAACATCTCCCGGTTTTACGACAGCTCCTTGGGCCAGTTCCCGACTGGCCATTCCCGCCTGGCAGCGTCTCCCGAAAAACATTTGGCCTCTCCTGTTCCTCTTTGTTTCAAGCCCCAGTCCAGCTTTGCCTGGAGTCCTCCCAGGATTTTTTCCCCTATTTTTTTGTTTGGACTCAGGTGTTTTCCATCCCGATAACACCCCCGAGTCACCTGCCCAGACACGCTCCCATCCAGAGGGCCAAAGTTCGGGAATTGCGCCCTGCCCTTGAGCGAGGCTCAGCCAAAGCCCTCTTAGGCCCCGCCTAATTAACCCCAGCCTTATTAGCAGATAATCGCTGGACATTTAAGCAAATTATCTGCAATAAAAGCGGGACAATAATTCCAGTGTTTGGTTTTGCTCCGCTCCTTGCTGGAATCGGGCTCTGTTTGCCCGGAGTTACACATTATCCAGGACCTTTCGGCACCAACGGCTGCTCTGTGGCTTTGGATTGTTTAAAACCAGCCCGAGTCAGTAAAAGTTTGGATAAATATTGGATTTGGCCGAGTTTGCTGTTTGGATCAGGAACCCGATTGCTGCTATTGATTGACAGATGTGCCCAAATGTTTGGAAAGCCTGGCCTCGATTGGATTCGGGAAGGTGTTTGGGCAAACAGCCCTAATCCAAGGCAAACAGAATCCTTGGAAGCAGTTCCAGGCTGTGTTAGCAGAGCAAACGGAGGCTCTGCAAACAGCTTAGAAGAATCCGGCCACCTTCACGTAACCTTTGGAGGAGGGATTGATCCGGGGGGAGGCGGCCCGGAGTTTGCACAGGGAGCAGATTGAGTGGGATCAGCGGGATATCGACCCCGGGCAGGGTAAATGTTAGCGCTGAGCCCCGCCGGCAGCTCCGGCACGGATCGCTCCTTGGAATTTATCTTCTGCCGGAGCTCCAGAGCCGCGGCACCGCAATAAAAAGGGATAACGGCTCGGGATGGACCGGCTCCGGAGGCTCCTCCCGGGAAGGGCTCAGCCTCCTGCGGCCGCGGCAAGGACTGGGGGAGAGCAGGAGATGGAGATTCGGGAATGCTGAGCCACGGGTGGGATGGCACGGGGATAGCACAGGGATCACTGATGGGAGGGCACAGGGACAGAATAATGGGATGGCACGTGGATACATGGATGGGACGGCACAGGGATGGAAGGATGGGATAGAACATGGATGCACCAACAGGATGGCACAGGGATGGAATGATGGAACAGCACAGGGATGGAATGATGGGATGGCACAGGGATGCACCAGTGGGATGGCACATGGATGCACTGATGGGATGGAACATGGATACACCTCTGGAATGGCACAGGGCTTCACTACAGGACAACCTTGGAAAAGGCGTTTGAAGGTGGATTTATCCTGTGGAAATCACAGCAGGCAGCACCACTCCGATACCCTCCTACTTCCAGCGGCCCGTGGCATTCCCCAGCTGGGACACAGGACCGGATTCCAGTTGCTTACAGGCACCCTCCAGCCTCCTCCCTCTCTCCGGGGCATTTCCCAAAATTCTTGGGGCTGTCCTTGGATGATCCTTGTGGGTCCCTTCCAATGTCAAGTGGAAATGCCTCAAACACTCGCCTTGCCCACGACACTTCCTGCTCCAGGGAGATGCAGGATACACGGGATATTGGGGATCCACGCTGGATTTGCACGTGCGGTTCCCGTGGCGTGGCTCTCCATGCACAAGTGGCCATCCATGCATCCCGGCGCCATCTGGGGCGCCAATTACCGGGAGCACGCACGGAATCGAGGTAATTGCTCCCGCAAATTGGCCGTGTGATTGCATGGGCATCCCTGGGATATTCCAGGCTTTTTCCGAGCCAGGCTTCCAGAAACTCCAATAGATTCCAAGTTGTGCTGTAAATTATCTGCCCATCTGGCCGGCCCTGCCAACAGCGGCTGTTTATAGGAGAGAGATTAAACAGCCGCTCTTGATCGATGGTTTAATCATTGGAAGGGAGGGAAAGGCGTTAGATTTTCCTGAGGATTGACCCAGGATCCGGAGACTAATGACAGGTTTAATTAAACAGGGAATAACCAGCTTTTCCTGCAGAAGTATCCACTAAAAATGACCCTGGACACAGGAGGAGAACGTGTCCGATGGATTGTTGCTGCATGGAGAGGAGCCATGGCTTTAAATAAGCCTGGATTAATTATTAAGCCTGACTTTCCTGCATTTCCAATCGCACAAAACCTGGGAAGAGCTGGAGGAGTTCGTGGCTTCGCCTTTCCAGGGGGTTCCCATGCCTGGAGCTTTGTGCCCTCTCTGCTCCTCACTGCCATGGGTCACATCCGGCTCCCTGGGGCTGCCGGGAGAATTCCAGTGATCCCAGAGGAATCTTTGGCATGGGGATGGGATGGGATGGGATGGGATGGGATGGGATGGGATGGGATGGCATGGCATGGCATGGCATGGCATGGNGGGATGGGATGGGATGGGATGGGATGGGATGGGATGGGATGGGATGGGAACAGGCTGGATGATGGAAATCCCTTACCTCAGCACCCAGGTGATTCCCAGTGCTGACCCAGCTCCCAGGAGCTGCTGGATCCATCCGGGATCTGGAGCGGAGCAGGATCCATCCCTTCCAGCACTGGGAACACCCAGGATATGCCAGGAGGAGCCTTCGAACTCAAATCTCTTCCCTTTTTGTTCCCTTTTCCTTTGATTCCATGTCAAAAATCCCAGCATTTATCGCACTTTTTGTGCTCCTTATTAACGGGAGCCTGGCTTTTTTTAGGGATTATATAAAAATCCATATTTATGAGACGAGCAGGGATCAAGAACACGGAGATTTAAAAGATCCAATTATCTTTCCAAAGTTTGCCTTTATGTTCATCCTAATGAATCCAGTGTTTTCCAGGCTGATAATTGCCTTTCCCAGCATTTAATACCGCTGCCGGCTTGTTAGAATTCCAGCATTCCCTGATTTTAAATTTAAAAGGAGTCTGTTCCTCCTGCTTGAAATCTTGGGTCTCCGTGGAACTGCTGAGGAGGATTTTTTTGTCCCGTTTAAAGCTTCCTAAACACTCCTGGCATCCTCACTGGATGGAGCATCCTTTTGTTGGGATGGGAAAATCTGGAATGTGGGATTCAGAGGGAAAAAGGGGGGAAAAGCAGAGGAAAGTTTGATAGGAGCTGCTGCCATGGCAGATTACAGGGAACAAGTTCTGGCCTGGCTAATTAGTGTTGGGAATTCAGCCAGCAACTGGACAATTCCAAGGATAAATCCCACAGTTCTTGGAGCACCGGGCATCCCAAACCCCAGTGATCATTTTGGATTCGTTATCCTTTGGGATTCCCATCGGGATAAAGATCCCAAAGCCTCTCACACTCACCTGAGGGGGTTTCAAGGTCCTTCCATGCCCCTGATCCCACCGGAGCCAATGGATCCTTGGGATGTGTTGATGTGCCCCAAGCCAAGAAAAAGAGGAACAAAAGGGAGCAGGGATTTGCAGCTGGAAGGGCTGAGCTGCCCCATTCCCAAGGAAAACCAGGATTTCCCAAGGAAGCAGCTATTTTTCCTACGTTTTTAAATCCAGGCTCTTCCGTGGACACCCAAGCCCGGTGGCGCTCCTCAGCCTCGACCTCTCCACCCGGCCTACGGATCAGCATTCCTGGCAAAACAACCATTCCAAAAAAACCCCACAGCAAGACCCTTAAATTGCACTTTAATTGGATTTTCCAGAGGGTTATTAGGAAATGTTTCCAATCAAGGAGTAAATTGGGATTGTAATAAAATATTCCATAAATATTTACATCGGCCCTGGCTCCGCTTGAAAAGCAGGGATATTTTTCCCCCTTGGACACGCTGCCAAAGGAGCTGGGTGGAAAACCAAGGTCTCGGAGTCATTTCATCCCCATCAAGGAGTGATCAGAGGGGGTTTTCCCCCAAATTCCACCCTAAAAGATTCCATGTGCATCCCAGGTAAGGCTTTGGATCCAGACGGGATGAGGAGAGGGACGAGAGGGAGGAGAGGAGGGAAAAATCTCCAAAGCTGCCGCACATCCAAAGGAATTTATGAGCTGTGTGGGGTGGGCAGGGCTCCAGCTCAATTTAATATGGATCCATATCCAAAGGAGCCGTCTGGTTCCATGGGATGAGTCTTTAATCGGGCATGAATCAAGGAATTTCCCAGGAATGATTAAAGCCAGGCTTTGTTTGTTGCTCAGAATCAGAGCTCCCTCCTTGACCTGGGGCCGGGGCCCTCGTGCCATATTGAACACGTTACCTGCTGATATTCCAGGATTAAAGAGGGATCTGGGATATTTTTCCTGCTTTTCCAGATAAGCTGCTGTGTCTGTTTGAGCACGGAGGAGGAGGGAAACCCCAGCATGGAAAAAACAAGGCTGGAGAAACGGGAAAGGTTAGGAAAACACTCCTAGGGCAGGGATGAGGAATCAATTACACATTCCATGGATTAGTCGGATCCTGGAGAGGGATGGGGATGCTCAGGGGTCATGGCCACGCAGGAGAACCCTCACCCAGGACATCCATTGGAGGGAAACCTTGGAAAATCTGGGACAAACTGTCCGGAGAAGCTGTGGATGGATCCTGGAAGTGTCCAAGGCCAGGTTGGAGGGGAATTGGAACAACCTGGGATAGTGGGAGGGGTGGAATGGGATGGGATTTAAGGTTTAGGAGTAAATATTAGGATCCCAGATTTAGGAACAAAAATTAAGAACCCAGATTTAGGAACGGAAATTACGAACCCAAGATTTAGGAACGTAATGAGCCCAAGGTTTAGGAATAAAAACTAGGAACCCAGGATTTGGGAACACAAATTAGCATCCAAGATTTAGGAAGGCAAATCAGAAACTCAAGGATTAGGAAGAAAAATGAGGAGCCCAGGGTTTAGGAATAAAGATTAGGAGCCCAGATTTAGGAACAAAAATCAGGATCCCAGATTTAGGAACCACAACTAGGAGCTCAAGGTTTGGGAATAAAGATGAAGAGCCCAGGATTTGGGAAAAAAAATTAGGAGCCCAAGGTTTGGGAAGAAGAATTAGGAACAAAAATTCAGAGCCCAGATTTGGAAGGAAAAATTCGAAGCCGAAGATTTAGGAACAAAAATTAGGAGTCAAAATTGGGATTGCAGGGTGCGAGAGGCTGGAAAACCCAAGGGAAGTGGCTGGGAAAACAAGGAGTGGGAGAGAATCCTGAGTGAAAAATTCGGAACTCCAGCGAGCCCTCGGAGCTGCCGGTGCCACCAGGAGTTTCCCGGCTCCGGCTGCATCCCGGTGCTCCGTTCCCGTCGGAGCAGCCGCTTGTCAGCCCTTAACAGCTGCAGATATTCCCATTTTCCCGTTCCTTTGCGTAATTCCAAAGGACGGAGCCAATTGCCTCTCCGAGGGCTGACGGATGGGAGCCGACAGCGTCGCTTCCCATTAGGATTATTTATAGGGAATTAACACCGGCACGGCTCCGGCAGGCGCTTCCCGGGCCCGGCGGCTCCCGAATCCTTGGAACAATCAGCTGCTTCCTGCATCTGCCAGAGTTCAGGGAATGGGGAAAAGCCAGGGATGAGGACATTTATCAGCACTAAGGTGTTAAAGAGAGGAGAAATCCTACCGGGAATGAAGGCTTGGGATCAGATTTGAATAAAAAAAGGTGGAATTCTGGCCAAGGGCAGCTTGGCTGGAATATGGAAATAATTCCCAGTGGCTCTGGGACACTTAAAGGCACTTTCATGGCACTTGTGCACGTATCCAGGGATAGGAATGTCATGGAATGCTTTGGTGGGAAGGGACATAAATCCCACCCCATCCCATGGGCAGGGACACCTTTCCCTATCGCAGGGTGCTCCAAGCCCCGTCCAACCTGGCCTGGAACATTCCAGGGATCCAGAGCAGCCACAGCTCCTCTGGGCAAGATCCGCACGTGCCCAGCCATGCCGGCTGGCCCGGGATAACAGGGATAACCTGGATCCAAGGGATCACAGGCACCGGCTGCTGCTCCCACCCCCATGATCCAGAGGCGGAGTTGACGTCGGCACAGGCGGCGTTTCCAGCTGGGAATGGTTGTTTTCCAACAGCTGTTATTCCCGTTTGGCACGGTGGTCAAAGCACGGATCCATGGAGCCCCTTCGGCACCGGGAGCGATGTTTTCCAGCAGCACCAGAGCCTGGAGAGTTTGGGATGCTCCAAGGTTGGGAGATACCTCCAAGAATCCCTTCCCATTCCAAAGCCTCCACAGCAAGTGTCGCTTCCTGGCAATTCCCAAATGTGCTCTGCCTGGAGAAAACCTCTCCGGGCCGGAATCTTGCCATCCTTTGTGGAAAAGCAGGAATTCTGCTGCTCCCATATTCCCATCCCTGCCATGTGTCAATCTTGGACGCTTCTCCCAGGGCTCTCAGGATTCCACAGGAGGGAATTTCACGTCAGTAATGGATTAAATGAACCCCGGGATCAGCGCGGCTTCCAAGAACACAGAATTTGGGATTAATCCCACACACACGGATTATTCCCCACATTACGGGATTTAAATATCCAATTGAAACTTGGGAAGCAGAAGGATTCTGCAATATCGGAGCTATTCGAATGCGGAGAGGAAATAAATCCCCCTGGTTCCTGAAATCCTGCGGGAAAAGCAGGGCAGGGAGAGCCCTTTGGCTGCCCTTGGAAATCCATCTGGCCCTTCAGGAGGTCACCGGGAGGTTTTCCAGGGTTTCAGTGGCCTTTGGAGCTGCTCCCTCCTGGCAAATCCAGAGGGGAAAGCCCTTGGATTATCCCCGGTGTTTCCTGTGGGATTGTCCCTTGTGTTCCATATGGGATCATTCCTCATGTTCCATGTGGGATTGTTCCTCGTGGGATCATTCCTTGTGTTCCAAGTGGGATCATTCCTTGTGTTTCGTGTGGGATTGTTCCTCATGGGATCATTCCTCATGTTCCTTGTGGGATCATTCCCTGTATTCCGTGTGGGATTGTTCCTTGTGGGATCATTCCTCATGTTCCATGTGGGATCGTTCCTTGTGTTCCTCATGGTGTCATTCCTCGCACTCCCTGTGGGATCATTCCTTGTGTTGATTCAAGGCTTGGAATCCTCCCCAGTTTTCCCATTTTCCAGCTGGTTTTTCCCAATAACTCCTCTTCCTTCCTTCCTTCCTTCCAGGCTCCCCAGCACTTCAGGCAGGGAAGCTCAGAGTCACTTCCAGCTCTCCGTGGGGAGAATATCCCATGGAAAGGTCAGGGAAACCACTGCCCTGATATCCCTGTTTCCCCAGATCCATGGAATCCTGCCTCAATTCCTTGTGGACCAGAGGAATCCCTAAATGGAACAGATTTTTTCTCCTTATTTTGGATCCTTCTGCTCCAGAAGTTTATCCCAAATATGACCAGGGAATTACTTTTTCCTGCTTATTTTTTCCAGGATGAGGGAAAGAGCATTCCCAGCTGGAATTCTAGGATGTGAACGGAGCCCAGAGGAGTCAGGGGGGATGGAGGTTTGGGATATGGAGGTGGGAAGAGCGACAGGGACTGGGATCAACTCCAGAGAGGAGTGATCCCCTTCCCATAGAATGGGATCAAATCCTCGCCCCACCCGCGGAGAAGGGAATGCCGTGAGCTGGGAACGAGCTGGGATCCGGAGCTGATCCCGAGGATGGTTTTCCGTGGGTTGCCAGCCGTGGATTCCCGGCTCAGGCGGAGAGCCGGGATCCCACTGGCGGTGCCGCACTGACACCTCGTGGGAAACGCGCTCCTCACAGCTCCAGCTCCAGGGACAGAATGTTGGGATAAAGGCTTGGATCCTGCTGCCCGCTGTGTCCCGGTAAAGCTGCTTTGGATAAAACGGAGATTTCCTGGAATGAGAGGGATCCAAGGGAGACCGGGACCTGCCCGGGACAGCCTGGGGGAGATCTCGGAGCCGCGAATTCCGCACTTCCCCTCCAGCCTCCCCCGCTCGCTGCCGCTTCGGAGAAAAAGGAAATGGGAATAGAGAAGGGAATAAAATAAAAAGGATTAAAATAAGAATCAAAATATTAAAATGCGATAAAAATTTAAAATAAAAAATAAAAATAAAAAGAAAAAATTTTAAA
>VYXC01012014.1:228507-248328 GCA_013397175.1 Platysteira castanea | reverse complement strand
TGTCCGGCTGTTCCTTTCCTTTCCTTCTTTCCTTTCCCTTCCCTTTCCATTCCTTCCCTTTCAATTCCTTTTCTTTCCATTCCTTTATATTCCTTTGTTTTCCTTTCAATTCCTTTCCATTCCCTTCCATTTCATTCTTTTCCTCTCCCTTCCATTCCATTTCTTTCCTTTCCCTTCCATTCCTTTTCCTTTCAATTCCTTTCCCTTCCATTCCTTTCCATTCCCTTCAATTCCTTTCCTCTCCATTTGTTTCTCTTCCATTGAATCCCCTTCCCCTTCCCTTTAATTCCTTTCCTCTCCCTTCTGTTTCTCTAAATTCTTTTTCTTTCGCTTCCATTCCTTTCCCTTTCCATCCCATTCCATTCCATTCCATTCCATTCCATTCCATTCCATTCCATTCCATTCCATTCCATCCCATTCCATCCCATTCCATCCCATTTCCTTTCCATCCCATTTCCTTTCCATCCCATTTCCTTTCCATCCCCTACCAACAGCAGAGCTCTCCGAGCACCTCCACAAGCACAAAGAGGAATTCCTGACCCGGGATTCCTACAGACACCAAACCTCTCCTTAAGAGCTCCCCACACCCAACTCCCCAAACTCCGGATAATTTTATCCCGCTTTTCTCCCAATTCCCAGCACTCACACATTCCTTCTCCCACTTGAGGGAGGTCTCTGCCACCATTCCCTGCAGCCTGGCCTCCAGCCTCCTCTTGTCCGAAGCCTGTCGCTGCAGCTTCTGGCTCTTGCTCTCCAGCTCCTGCTGCAGATTCCTCTTGTCCTCCTCATAAATCGTGGCCGTCTTCTCCAAAATCTCAATCTACGGGAAGAGAGGAAGGGTTTGGGTGGGAATGCAACCCTCCAAAGTCAGGAATTCCTGCTTGTATTTCCCGGTAAATAGCAATTTTCAATCCTAAATTGCCCATTTGGATGTTTTAAAAGCCTCACCTCCTAAAAAAGGCCAAAAATTTTCAGTAAAATTTCCCCACAAAATATTTATTCCCTATATGAAGGAGTTTGCTAAACAATCCATAAAAAAAAAATGGATTTGTGGTTCAAAGTGACCCAACTGACCTTGTATTCCAAGGTTTTAATCTTCTTCTCCAGGCGTTCCAGCTCTGTTCTCTGCCCTGTTATGGTTTTCTCCTTCTCAGCCAGCTTCCCTTGGATATAATTTTCCTTGGATGCGACACTGGAGTCAAACTCTTGCAGCATGGTTTTAAAGGCAAGAACTGGAAGAGATTGACAAGATTCTATCTTTAATCTCCCTTATCTCCACAACATCCAAAGCTCTGTTTTTGCCAACCAATTTCAAGCTTAAAATTCCTCAAAAAAAGGCGGAAATGATCAATCTAAACAAGAAAATTGGGAGAAGGGGGATCCTTTGAGGAATAAAAAGGGCACCAAATCTGAGCTTTGCCCTGATGTTCCAATTTGGGACAAATTCCTACCATTTTTGGCAAATTCCTCTGCCAGCATCTGCCGCATTTTGTGGCGCTGCTCCAGGGCCTCGATGAGCTTTGGGAGCGTTTGGTCATCGTTGATATCCAAGAGCTCGCAGGAAGGCAGGGGAGGGAAGCTCTGGAAAAACAGCTCAGCAGCCGACTGCTCCTCTGGTTCTGCAGGATGGAAAATCCGTCAGCAGGACAGGAAAATTCCAACGGACAACGGGCAGGCTCATGGAGCAGAACTGGGAATGATTGATGGGAGTTTCCAAAGAGGGGATGGACGGGAAAGGATTAATTGAGATATCCTTGATTCTGTGTTTTACTCTAAGAGCAGGTCCTGAACATCCAGGAACATCCCGCAATTTCCTGTCAGGAGCTGCAATATTGGGACCATGGGTTTATCACAATCACAAGGAATTCCTTGGAGATTTCCATAGGGATGCTGCAGAGTGGGAAGAGCAGCAGCCACTGCAGGCATAACAGGGCACTGAGGTTCCCCTGGCACTGTTAAGGCTCAGAGGAATTGGTTTCAAATTTAATTCCCAGCCTTTAATTCCTAACGGAAGAGTCCGCTGGAATCATGGAATGGTTTGGTTGGAAGGGACCTTAAAGTGATCCCATTCCACGAGCAGGGACAGTTCCCACTATCCCACATTCCAACCTGGCCTCGGGTCCTTCCAGGGATGAGGCAGCCACGGCTCCTCTGGGAATTCCAGCCCAGCCCTTCACAGGGAAGAATTCCTTCCCAATATACATCTTTCCCAGCGGGAAGCCATTCCCTGTGTCCTGTCCCTCCAGCCCTTGTCCCAGTCCCTCTCCAGCTCTCCTGGAGCCCCTTTAGGCTCTGGAAGGGGCTCTGAGCTCTTCCTGGATCCTTCTCCTTTTCCAGGTGAACATTCCCAGAGCAGAATTCCCCACTCCAGCCCTCACCTGCTCCGATGGGGCCGCCCCTCAGCTCCAGTTTCCGGGACAGCTCCTCCCGGAATGCCTGGTTCCGGAGGCGCCGGCCCGGGGTCAGCCCGCACAGGGGTCTGTCCACAGGCCTGGCCACCTCCACCTCCTGCGTCATCTCCGCAAAACGCATCACTTGCTGCAAGAAAACAGGGAAAAACCACCAGGAGCACCTGGATCTGGGATTGGGAGCGGGGCTTGAGTACTAAAAGTAGGAAAGGAAGAATTGTTCAGCTAAAATCGCAAGGAGATGCCAGCTACGGTTTGGAATCATCCAGAAACCTCCCCTCGAGGAGCCACAAAACTTTGGGCAGAGCAGCTGGAATTTTTGGAATAGTAGGGATTAAACACTTAAATACGGCTCCATGGAATTCTGTGAGTAAGGAAACCCTTTCCCATTTTCCAAGCAGGGAGCAGGTGCAATTTGAACAGGAGAAATAAGACTTGGAGGGCAGATTTATCCTAAAAAATCATAATGGAAGCGCTCAAACAACAATTATTATTCCTCAAATCTCTTGGGGTACAAGAATTCAGGGAAAAACAGGTAAAGAAGAGCAGGAGGGAATGGAAAGAGGGAGTTTACCAGGCTTTCCTCATAGTCCTCAGCCTTGGGATTCACACACACGATCATCCGAACTTTCCCTTCTCCATCAAAATAGTTCTTGAAGAGATGAGTCAGTTTGGAATCTCTGTATGGAACCATCTGGGAATAAAGGCCAGGAAGATCCAGTGAGTTTTCCTTATCCAGGACATCAAATTCGAGGATAATTAGGGAAGGGATGCCCACCTTGTTTGTTCCATACAATTGGTTTTCGCGGAGAACCTCAATGCACGTCCTTAATGTCATCAGTGACTGGTTGATATTCCCTAAAAAAAAAGCAGACACAAGGAAAAAAAAACTCCATGAGCAGCCCTTGGATCACGTTCCCGAATTATCCAGAAGAATAAATCGCCTAATTAATGACATCCCTTGCAGATAATTGCTCTAATTAACTGAAGGGGCACAAGTGCTGCCGCAAACTCGTGGTTTCCAAAGGGGAAGATTTAAGGTCATCAAATCCTAACTGATCGTACCAAGAATTCCTGGGATTCTTTCCTAGGAGACAGGATTAGCAGGAGCTTCATTAGCAGGGTTAATTAGCAGGGTGCTGCAGGGGGTTCCTACCTGCCTCCCGCAGCCTGTTCCCTTCGGCCTTGGTCCTGTTGGTTCTCTCGCTTCCCGCCAGATCCACCAGGGACAGCTGGCTCAGGGTGATCTGCTCCTTCTCCTGGGATACAGAGCAAATCCTGGGAGCCTGGATCCCTCAATATTCCCTCTAAAAGTCGGGGGGGGGTGGAACACCTCATCCCAAAACCCACTTCCAAATAATGTGTTGGATACAAGCTCAGAGGGGTTTGTACAGCACAGGGAGCTGGGAACCACCAGGGGTTTTTTGGGGAGTTGGGCAGATCCCTTCTGCCTTGGGCCACAGGATTGAACGCTGTTGGATCATTCCAATTCCCAAAATTTCAATTCCCAAACTATTAGATTCCAAACAAAAGGAAAAGGTGAAAACCAAAGGAATCAGCACCATTTTAAGGCCGTTTTCATGACAAGAAGAAGATGAATTCCATCACCTCCACACTTGAGGCACGGGAGCTGTTTCCAAGGTAACCTCCATAAAATTCTCCTGGAATAACCCGGAACCCACCTGGAGCACGTTGTCCCCATCTGCATCCAGAGGAGCCTGCGCCAGTTTGATGATGAACACGGAGTGGGAGCGGCTGGATTCCCGGTTCAGCTGCGTGTTGGCGATGCGCCGCTTCTTCTGCCCTGCTCAGACACCCCACATTCCCAAAAAATCCTGCTGCTTTCCCACAGTTCCCACCTCTTCCAGCATCAGGGTGTGAGGGGTTTCACAGCTGTGGGATATTGGGAAGGGCTGGGAATGGGGAGGCCCTAAATCCCCACAGAAGCTGTGGCTGCTCCACCCCTGCAAGTGTCCATGGCCAGGTTGGATGGAGCTCATCCAATGGAATCTCCTTGCCCATGGATAATGTTTAAGGTGCTGGGATGTGGGAGCAGCCCTGAATTCCAAGATTTACCTCTCCAAAAGACTTCAAAAGCTTCCTCTGTGGATTTGACCTCCACTTCGGTGCAGCCCGTCACGTACATGTTGTGGTTCTGGTCTTCCCGAAGGATTTTGGACTGGGGAGGTCTTTGGGATAGTGGGAAAGAGGGAAAACAAACAAATCCCATTAGAGTGGAGTTTTCCATGCAGCTTCCTGCCATGCAGATTTTCTTGGAGGGCAAAATTCAGGGGGAAAAGCGCAAAAGTCAGGGGGGAAAGGTCAAAAATCTGAGGGGAAAAAGCCAAAAATCTGAAGGGTAAAAAGGCCAAAAATTCTGAGGGAAAAGGTCAGAACTCAGGGGGAAAAGGTCAAAAATTCCGAGGAAAATGTTCAAAATTCTGAGGGAAATATGTCCAAAAATTCTGAGGGAAAAAACGTCCAAAAATTCTGAGGGAAAAAACGTCCAAAAATTCTGAGGGAAAAAACGTCCAAAAATTCTGAGGGAAGGTGGTCAAAATTCAGAGGGGAAAGGTACAAATTCAGAGGGAAAAAGGTCAATCATCCATATAAAAGCCGGAAGAGGGAATACAGGACGTGGACACACAGCCAGGATTAGTGACACTCCAGCTACTGCTCTAATTAGCAGCTATTTAATTGCAATTAATTGCTTTGGTGGCAGCTATTGCTTTTCTACAAGCACACAGAAGCGAGGAGAGCACCCTAAATTTCCTAGGAAAGCAAGGAAAGGCAGGGAATTTTCTGCTTCTACTCAAGGGAAACGGAATAATGGGAATAACACGCGGGACACATACACAAAGTCTCCATTTCTCACAGGAGTGTTGCAACTGTTCCACCTACCAAAAAAACATGGAAAAATATTAAATCCTTGATTTCTGCCTCAAATCTTTCCATCTCTCACACACCGCAGCTTCCAGAGGGAGAAATCATCCAGGATTTTTTTTTTTAGGATGGGGCTGGGGAATAAGCACCAAACCATTGAATGGTTTAAAACCATTCCCAGAGATTCAAACCTTTTTGGAATGAGGACCCTGGAGACAGCTCCTGGTTTGCTTTGGCCTCGTTAATTCTTTGTTAATGAGCCACTCCTTAATTAACACAGGACTGATGGGCTCCGTTAATGGAGTTGGAATTTCAATACATGGATTCCAAGAGGAATTTGCAGATTTTTCCTACTAATTTTAGGCATCACAAGTGCACACCTTTGGAAAAATATCCCTGATTTCATGAGGAGACGAATAATTTCTGGTTTTCCAGGAATTACTGATATTAAGTCGAATAATATGGAAATACGGAGCACCAAACCAGTGTTTTTCACTGTTTCCAGGGAAAAAAGCTATGGAATGGCTTGTTCCAAGTTGGAATAACCTGTCAGAAGAGCAGGAATAGATTGGGAATGTCAGTGGGATATAACTGCCTAATTAATTAAAGATTTGCTTGTTAATAACTCATCCTAACGAGGAAGGGAGCGTCTTGGCCATCAGTACTGAAATATTCCTCTCTGGACTCCTTTCCATGTGTTTTTAACAGTGATTCCCACGAATTTTGAGCCAGGCTCCCTAAGGCTACAACCAAAAAACCATAGTGGAGATCCTACAAAAGCCTCCCTGGACTGGGAATATGGGAATTCCCAAACTCCCTTGGGGTTTGATGGGCTCCAAGGAGGTCACAGATGTGGGCGGAGGACGCAGAGACACTGCAGACACTGTCCCCATCCCCCTCTTCCAGTGGTTTGTACTGATTCCCAACCCCAGCCGAGGAAAATCCCGGATTGCCAGACTCACTTGGGTTTGATGGATTCGAAGGGAGCCTCCTCCAGCAGGTCGTAGATGTAGTTGTTGTAGATCTCGATGTAGGACACGAAGACGCCGTAGACGTTGNTATTATTATTATTATTAATATCCTTGCATATGGGATGAGATCAATTCTATGGTTCTTTTCAAATTGTGGGGGAAAAAGGTCAAAAATTCAGAGGAAAAAAGTCAAAAAAATTCTGANATCTCGATGTAGGACACGAAGACGCCGTAGACGTTGTCCTCATCCACCTCCTCCACCCTGCAGTGATCCTGGACGTTGATCATGTCGGCAAATTCGGGATCCAGCTGTCTCCTGTGGGAAACAAAGGGGTGGGGATGGAATTCCCGGGAGCCAGAAGGCGTCAGGGCAGATCTGCAGGGTTGGGGTGGGGAAATGCTCAATATTCCGCAAAATTCTGGTTCTTGGGGTGTCCTGTGCACAGCCAGGAGTTGGAATTCCATGATCCAACTGAGGAAATTGCATGGTTCTATGGAACTATCTCCAAATTGAACTTCACAGGATTCTTACACCAAGCCACGGCAGCTTAGTCCTGGCTTAACAGGTTTAGTCCCAGCTTAATAGGCACAAAACCAGACTAAGTCTGCTCATGTAAATCACTGCTCAAACCACATGGAATACACTCATTATCCATTATTATTTAATTAATTACTATTATTATTATTATTAATATCCTTGCATATNCAGAGGGAAAAAGTCAAAAAAATTCTGAGGGGAAAGGCTAAAAATTCTGAGGAGGGAAAGGCCGAAAATTCTGAGGAGGGAAAGGCCGAAAATTCTGAGGGGGGAAAGGCCAAAAATTCTGAGGGGGGAAAGGCCAAAAATTCTGAGGGGGGAAAGGCCAAAAATTCTGAGGGAAAAGGTAAAAAAAATTCTGAGGGAAAAGGCCAAAAATTCTGGGGGAAAATTCAGGAAAAAAAGGCATGGAATGGTTTCCTCCAAGTTGAAATCACCTGTTGGAACAGCAGGAATAGACTGGGGATTCCGGAATTATTTGGGATACCACTGCCTAATTAATTATAGATTTGCCGATTTTTTCCAATTTTTCTTTCATTTCTTCAAGGACAGAGCCCGAGATTAATTAAAAGCACCCTAAAAGACTCCCATTTCTAGGGAATAAATGCCCTCTGCCTTTTCCAGGAGTCACTCACTTCCCAGACGGAGTTTTCGGGACAGGCAGGGCCTCTCTCCTCTGGCGTTCCAGCAGAGCCTCCACCTCACTCTGCACATCCACCCCGTTCTTCTCATCCAGCTTGAAAACCTGAGGGGAAAACCAGGAATTTCAGCCAATTCCAGCACCTAGGTGGTGGCCAACAAAGCATTATGGGATTAGATAATTAGTTGGATTAGGGCGCGGCCCTCATTGGCACTCAACCCATCAAGATCTGAAAGAAACAATTTCCAGAATAATATTTTATAAAAGCTCCCAAGGAAGAGAATTCCAGGATTATTTCAGTATATTTAGATGCCAAAAATCCCAAGGAAGAGAATTCCAGGATTATTTCAGTATATTTAGATGCCAAAAATCCCAAGGAGTTTTGGGAAAAGCCTCCCGTGTCCATTATTTGGTTGACAAGGTGGTGATCAAAGGTTGGACTCAATCTTGGAGGTCCTTCCCAACCTTAATGATCCTGTGATTTTGGACATGGATTCCTGTGGATCTCATTCCAGAACTCTTAGAGATTCCTCTTTAGTAATTATTTTTTGAGTTAATTAAAGAATTAACAACAGTTTAAGGACAACCAGACCACAGATCTCCATCCAAGCTTGGCCCGGCTCCTCACATCCCAATGGGAAAAATATTAAATCCTTGATTTCTGCCTCAAATCTTTCCATCTCTCACACACCGCAGCTTCCAGAGGGAGAAATCATCCCAGATTCTTTGTAGGATGGGCTTGGGGAATAAGCACCAAACCACTGAATGGTTCGAAAGCATTTCCAGAGATTCAGACCCTTTTGGAATGAGGACCTTGGGGTTGGGTTTTTTTTCTCTTCCAAGCCCTCCAGTGCCAGGCCGGATTTCCTTGGATCAGAACCCGTTATCCAGGGATTTGTGGAGGATTCAGGGGAGGCACTCACGAATCTCTTGGCCTGGAAGGGGCCGATGCTGTTGAAGATCATGGCCAGGCAGCGGGGCAGGAGCCCCCCGTCCCCGGGAGATCCCGTCATGGTGTGGGTCTTCCCACTGCCTGTCACTCCATAGGTGAACAGGAGACCTGGGAATACAAGGAAAGGGATAAACAATGGGATTTGGGGAAAAAAAAACCACCTTGAATATTCTACACAATCAAAAGTGTTTGCACTTTTCATCACAACTGGGAATATCTGTCATCCTCTCCAAGATCCCACTGGGAGCCAAAAATCAGCCCTGGCACATGTTGTGCCATCCCTGAAATGTTCCAGCCAGGCCGGATGGGGCTTGGAGCACCCTGGGACAATGGAAGGTGTCCCTGCCCACAGGACTGGATCATCCCTTCCCACCCAAACCATTCCAGGATTTCTATTCCATAAAGAGGTTCCAGGGGCGTTGTGCAATTCCCATTCCGTTAAGCATCTCCGAGGGTGCTGTGTGAGGAGCCGAGCCACAATCCCAAACAAACAACGCGAGAAACCTTGGGAGCCATGAAATCCTGGGAATGGGAGACTGCAGGCCCAGGGAAGGGACACGGGACGGGACCTCTGCTCACCATTTTTGCCCCGGATCAGGTCCTCCACCAGCGGTTTGGCCACCACGTCGAAGAGCTGCTTCTGCACCACCAGGGTGCCAAACACCTCCTTGAAGGAATACTGGGTCTGCCAGGAGAGGGAAAAGCACCCTGAACCTCCAGCTCCACAGCCAGGATCGTCCAGGAGGATCCCACGGGCCACAGAATTCCCAGTTTGCAGCTAAAAGCCGGAATTCCCTTTGAGGTGGCCCCATAATCCACACCAAGCAAAGGCACATCCACCATGGCCCAAGTGGGGCTGTTCCCTCGTTTATACTTTATTTCTAAATGCAAATTTTTAATTTAATTTGGATCTTTTTCCAGTCCTAAATTTCAATCTGGATTTGCTTTTTTAATGAATCTGGTCATTTTCCCATCAAAACTCTTGCTTAAGATAAATAAACACCTGAATTTGAAGGTTCTGAACAAAATTTCATTTACCAACATTCAGTGAAGCTTTGCCCATTTCATTTAAACCTTTGGAGATCCCTTAATGCACCTCCCACAACAATTTTCCAGGCTGAAACTGGAAACAAAAATATTCCACATCCCAGCTAACATTCCCATCCAGAGAAGCTGTGGATTCCTCATCCCTGGAAGTGTCCAAGGCCACGCTGGATCGACCTGGGATGGTGGAAGGTTCCCCTGCCCATGGAATGGGATGAGCTTTAAGGTCCTTTCCATACATTTTATGGCTAAGGAAGTGATGCTTTTTTGCTACAGATGGGTTTTTGGGCTGAAAACGTCTGGATTTGGCACTCTGCAAGTCCCACAAGCCATGGGAAAAACTTGGAGAGCAGGGAAAAGCAGCTGGATCCATCATTCATGGAATTCCAGAACGGTTCTGATGGGAAGGGACGTTAAAGAGAATCCCATCGCCACGGGCAGGGACACCTCCCACTAAGCCAGGTTGCTCCAACAACACTTCCAGGGACTGGGCAGCACTTCCAGGCGAATTCCAGGCTGGAATGCCGTTACCTCGCGGTACTCGCCGTTGCGGAACACGCGGTAGCCCTCGGGCGGGTGGATCTGCACCGTGGTGTCGTTGATGACCTCGATGCAGCATTCCTGGTCCGCGCGGCTCAGCGGCCGCACCCGGCAGTAAACCTGGGAATGGGGAATGGTGGGAATCAGGGGGGACCGGGATGAGCTCCCCAAACCCGGACACAGCGGCAGTAAACCTGGGAATGGTGGGAATCAGGGCGGACAGGGATGAGCCCCCCAAAGCCGGACACAGCGGCAGTAAACCTGGGAATGGGGAATGGTGGGAATCAGGGGGGACAGGGATGAGCCCCCCAAACCCGGACACAGCGGCAGTAAACCCGGGAATGGTGGGAATCAAGGGGAACCGGGATGAGCCCCTGGGCCGGGACAGAGGCCCCGAACTCACCCCCACCGGGTCCTTCAGCGTGGGGTTCGTGGGTTTCTTCGGCCTGCGCGGCGTNGGGGGAAGGCGGGGAAGCGGTGGGGGAACCGGGGGAGGAGAAACACCCCAGGGAACGGGAGGACAGGGACGAGGGGAGAACCGGGAGACACGGGGGAGAACGGGGAAAGCAGGGACGGGGGAGGCCCTGGAAGGGGTCGGAGAAAAAACCGAGAAGCGAAAGAACCGGGAAGGGGTTGGGGGCAGCCATGAAGGGCGGCCCCACGGCACCGGGGGCCCGCAGCCCGACCCCGCCCTCCCCTGGCCGCGAAGGGGCTGTGGAGCCACTCACGCCGCCCTCATGTCGCGGGTGCCGCTGTCGCGACAGGGCCCGGGGCTCGCGCTGCGCCCGGCANCCGAGCGGCGGCGGCGCGCCCGCCGCGATTCAAATCCGACCAATCAGCGCGCGCGCGGACGCGATGACGCCATCACGCACGACGTCACCATGGCGACGCCAAAGGGGCGCGGCCGGGGAGCGGGCGCCCCCTGCTGGTTGCGGTGGCGGCGGCAGAGGGGCGCCAGTTCGAATCCCGGCCCCGGCGGATCCCGGTTTTCTCCCTTTTTATCCGCCTAATCCCAATCTTTCAGGCAAACAGGTGGAATCCACTCCATTTTCAGGGCCAGGGCTTCCCTGTGTGCCTGCCTGGAGGTGAATCAGTATTGGAAATGAGTTAATTCCCAACCTGTTGGAAACTAGTTCATTCCCAACCTATGGAAAATGAGTTAATTCCCAACCAGTGGGAACGAGTTAATTCCCAACCATTGGGAACGAGTTAATTCCCAACCTGTTGGAAATGAGTTAATTCCCAACCTGTGGGAAATGATCCGTGGTGGAAAATAAACATTCCAGTGGTGTGTTGGGACACGTGGGAAAAACCCAGCAGAACAAGTCCAGGGAAAAGCAAACTTCCTGCCAAGGGAATGTATTCCAATCGGGGGGAAAGACTCAATTCCTGTTAAATTCCAGGGAATTCCCAGTTTTAGTCCAAATTCCTTAATGTTTCCGTCACACGCTTCAAGGATATTAAAAAAAAACGGGATAAATGACCTGGAGGAGCCCTAAATTCCTTCTGTTTTCCAGCCTGTGCAAATCCACGTGGCCGAGGAGGGATGAGGGAGCTTCACTGGAATTTGATCCCAGAATTCCTGGATTTGTTTGGGATTTGCCGTGGATCGGGCACAGATACATGAGGAAACATTCCAGCGAATAAATATCCCGGTTTATTTCCTTGGAACAACTGGACACGGAGTTTTCAGTTCTCCTGGGAAGGGAATGGAGTCAAATGCAGAGATTTTTGGGGAAAAGCAGGAAAAATCTGCCCCCTGTGCTACTCCAAGATCCAACATCGTACATTCCATGCGTTCAGCCAGAGAATCCCATGGAATTCTGGCATTCCATCCCATTCTGAATGCAGTTTTCCTAAAATTCCTGGCATGGAAGAGGACGAGACGATTTCAGTTCAAAAGCTGAACGAGCTGGAATAATTCCGGGATGATTCCCGAGGCTTTTCCAGGCTCTGCAATCTCAGCTGGATTACTCCCTGCTCACAGCAGCTCCCAAAGGAAATAAACTCCGGAATTATTGGCAATGATCTCCAAAGGGATTCATTTTCCCGGGGAAGTTTGGATGATGAAGGAGATTCAGGATCAGCAATTTAGATTCATTTTAATTGGAGAAAAAATTCCAGTGTTTATAAATATCCCTAAAAATCCCAGTCAGCATTCCCAAGGATCGAGTTATCCCACATTTAACCCTTTCATCCCAGATTTTATTGTGTTATCCCAGATTTCATTGTGTTATCCCAGATTTCAGGAGCTCCCCAAGTGCAGCAAAGGCAATTAAAGCAAATTAACAGAACAGCTGGAGGATTATCCAGGATAATATTCCCAAGGAATAAGCGGTGTGTGCCGTGCTCTGGCAGGAAAATCCAAGGAAAAACCTCGATCCTGGAAAAGGCCGAGAGCTCCAGGCACTCCCCGCAAAATCCAGGAGCAGCAGGAAAGGAAAACAAGGAACAGCAGAAGGAAAATCCTGGGAATTCCTTAAAATCCCAGCATGCCTTTAATCCCTGAGCTGTCCCAAATCCCAGATTCCAAATCCTGCTTTTCTCCTGGCATCTCTCCATGGATCCCACTCCCATCCCAATCTCTCATCCAAGGAAAAGATTAAAACCCTTTTCCCAAAGGATCCCAAATCCAGGGAGGTTGGGAAGTGGAGCTCTCTCGTCTCCCTCCCTCAATCCCAGGATCCATCCCTGCTCTGGGAATACCCAGCACAGGGTGCAATCCCATAATTCCATCTCCCACGTGGAAACTCAGCATTCCCATGGGAATGAGCTTCCCAGGATTTCCCAGAGTCAGACCCTGGAAGAGCTTTCCTGCAGGAACACCCCATGGAAGCTCTCCTGGAATCCCTTTTCCCAGATAAGCCATAAAAGAGTAGTGGGAATTAATCCGGCGGGAAACTCCAGTCCCTCCATCCCACCTTTCCAGGCACTTGGGCTGAGTGTAAGGCTTGAAATTCCAAAGGAATGCCACTTCCAAGGGGGAAAAGTGGGAATTAGGGAGCCCTTAGCTTCACCAGGAATCTCCAAACTGGTGCGGCCAGCATTCCCTGGATTCCTCCCCGAGGCACACCTGAGGGATCCCGGTTTCTTTGGGAAGCAGGAGTGCTCCTCTCCCTTTTTAGGGATCAAATCCCGATTATTTGACGCTTTCCCTGTGGATAACAATGGGGCGGGAAGCGTTTCCCAGCCCATCCATGGATAAAACCAAGTTTTTCCCTTGGGAAAATCCCACAGAAACATTTGCAGGCAACAAAATTCCCCCTCACTCACACCAACCCCTCTGGAATGGGATTGCTCCCATAAATCGGAGGCAAGCCCCAATCCTAGAGGGATTTTTCCTGGGAAAGAGGCTCCGGGCGGAGGTGCAGGAAGCAGATCCCGAGGATGGCCAGGCTGGCGGCCGCACCCACTCCCAGGGATCCGAAAGTTTCCAGGGAAGAGGGAACTGGGAGCCGGCCCCGGCGCTCCGCCATGTCCACAGAGATGGCTTCCAGCTGGAAGTGCGTTCC
Source organism: Platysteira castanea (assembly GCA_013397175.1). Classification (NCBI taxonomy): domain Eukaryota; kingdom Metazoa; phylum Chordata; class Aves; order Passeriformes; genus Platysteira; species Platysteira castanea. The sequence goes on along the minus strand of VYXC01012014.1, from coordinate 234,840 downwards.
CAGGATCCCGCAGATGTGGAAGAGCTGGTGGCTGTGCCCTGCAAAATTCCATGGAAATTCCATGGGCATTCGGCTCAGCCGGGTGGATCCCACGTCCTCGGAATGCTCCAGGAGCAGTCTGGGAGAGTGGGAGGTGTCCCAAACCGTTCCGGAATTCCAGGATTTCGGGATTAAAACACTCTCAGCCCACTCCACTGAATATTTATCCTACAAATTCCCATTCCCAATTTCCATGGGTTTATCCTCTGGTTAATTCCTATCCCTAATTCCTGTAGTTTTTGTCATCCTACAAATTCCTGCTCCTAATCCCAGGGGTTTTATCCTTCTATGAATTCCCATTCCCAATTCCTGTTGGTTCATTCCCAGAATTCCCTGGAATGCTCACCAACGGGTTTATTCCCAGAATCCCATGGAATGCAGGGGTTTATTCCTGGGATTCCATGGGGTTTATTCCCGGGATTCCCCGGATGCAGGGGTTATTCCCGGGATTCCCTGGGTGCTCACCGACGAGGTCGAAGGCTCCGGGCGCCAGGCGCTCGGGCAGGCGGGAGGTGAGGATGAGGAAGGTGAGGAGGGCGCAGAGGCTGTGCCGGGAATGCAGCGCCACGGAGCCTTCGGAGCAGCCGCCGGCCGCGCACCGGGACAGCTGCGGGAAAACGGGATCGTCTGTCTGTCCATCCATCCATCCATCCATCCCTACGTCCATCCATCCCTCCATTCATCCATTCATCCATCCCTCCATCCATCCATCCACCCATCCATCCATCCATCCCTCCATCCATCCATCCATCCATCCATCCATGCTTCCTTCCATCCATCCCTCCATCCATCCATCCCTCCATCCATCCATCCCTCCCTCCATCCACCCATCCCTCCACCAAACCCAAAGCAGCCACAGCCATTCCCAGTTTCCCACCCCCACTCCAACCCCTCATTTCTGTCCTTATCCCTCCCCAAACTCCCACCCTGCTTCAGTTTAATCCCTGGAAAAGGCCCTTCCCAGCTCCCCAAGGCAGGAATTTTCCAGCCCTTTGAAGTGGGCGGACTCTGCTGGCAATCGGAGCAGGAAAAAATATCCGAGTGCCTTTTCCTGCCGGAGTTTGTTTGTCTTTCAAATTCCGAGCTGGGCCTGTTTTCCCAAATAATTCCAGGCTGAGGCAGCTGGAATTTCTTGGGATTCTGTGGGATACGCACCCTGTAGAAAAGTGGGATGCTGTCGAAAATGTAGGGATACACGAAGGCCAAAATTCTGGAAGCTTTGCTCAGCCGGGGCCACTCCGCCTCCAGAAACCTGGGAAAAACAGGGAATTCCACAGGGCAGAGAATAGGATACACCAGGAATCACAGGGAATTCCATATGGGATGCACTGGGAATCACACAGGGAATTCCACAGGGCAGAGCATGGGATACACTGGGAATCTCACAGGGAATTCTCATGGCACAGCATGAGATGCACCAGGAACCACAGGGAATTCCACAGGGGAGAGTGTGGGATACACCAGGAACCACAGGGAATTCCACACGGGATACACCGGATCCCGCAGCCAGGCCTGGGGTGGCAGCACATCCCCCCATGGAGGGCTGGGAATTTGGCCATGGAATGCTTTGGCTTGGAAGGGAACTGGGAGCTGATCCCATTCCAAGGGCAGGGACACCTCCCACGATTCCAGGCTGCTGCAACCGGCCTCGGACATTCCAGGGATCCATTCCCAGCTTCTCTGGGAATGTGGGATAGTGCACCTGGATCATCTCCAAGTTCCCTCCCAATCCAAACCATTCCAGGACTCCATAAATCCCCTTTGGAACTTCCCAAAATTAATGCTCCTCCCGTTATCCCGCATTTCCCTCATCCAACTATCCACATTTCCCAAAGGGAAAATTCCCTCTTTCCCCTTCCCCACCTCCAGGCTGGCCCAATCCCTGACCAAAGCCTCCATCCCTAATTCCCGGTGCTGTTGGAATTCCCACCTGGAATAGCAGGAGAGGCCAATGCTGAGCACAGTGTTGACCACAGCCACAGGAACGTAGAAATCATGGAATGTGCTCCCAACCCATTCCAACGGGAATGCATAGGCCGAGTACGCCAGTGCTGAGCCTGGAATCACACCAGGACCTGGATAGCTCCCAGTCCCGGAATTCCGCTGGAATTCCTGGGCGCAGCTGGGAGTTCCGGGTTGGCACATCGGGAAAGGCCGGGAATATCCCAAACAGGGGGCTGGGAGCAGGAGGAATTCCAGAGGGACCAGAGGAATGTGAAGCCACGGGAATATCCTGGCATTGGCACTTGCTCCCAGCGAGGCTCCTCCGATTGGGGAAAATCTGGGATTTTTCCTTATTCCCTTTATTCCAAATCCCAACCAAGCCGGGTCTGTCCCAAATTATTTGTGGCCAGAGCTGCTCCAGGCCACTCCCAAATTCCAGGGTTCTGGGAGAAGGAAAAGCAGGAGCGGGAACATCCCCCAAACCTCCCCCTCTGGATGTGGCATCCCCACAAATCCGGGCTACCCCAGCTCCTCCTGACCCCCCCAGATTCCCAAAATCCCACAAATCTGGGCTATCGGAGCTCCTCCTGATTCCCTGAATTCCCAAGATCCATTAAATCTGGGCTAAATTCCTGAAATCCTGTAAATCCATGCTTACCCATCTCGTCCCGCGCCCCTCATTCCCGGATTCCCACATTTCCAGGCACGGCTTACCCACCTCCTCCCGTCCCTTGAATTCCTGGATTCCCATGAACCCGTGCTCACCCATCTCCTCCTGCACCCTGAATTTCTGAATTCCCATAAACCCCATCTCACCCAGCTCCTCCTCACCCCTCAAATTCCCAAATTCCCATAAATCCAGCTAAATTTCCGAAATCCTGTAAATCCAGGCTAGATTCCCAAAGTCACATAAATCCAGGCTATCCCAGCTCCTCCTGCCCCTTGAATTCCTGAATTCCCATAAAAATCCAGGCTATCCCAGCTCATCCTGATTCCCAAAATCCTGTAAGTCTGGGCTAAATTCCCAAAATCCCGTAAACCCGTGCTCACCCCTCTCCTCCCGCGCCCTGAATTCCTGAGGTCCCATAAACCCATGCTCACCCCCGTGTTCCCTGATTCCCGTGTTCCCTGGTTCCCGCGTTCCCTGGTGATTCCCGTGTTCCCTGGTTCCCGCGTTCCCTGGTGATTCCCGCGTTCCTTGGTTCCCGCATTCCCTGGTGATTCCCGCGTTCCCTGGTTCCCGATTTCCTGGCGATTCCCGCGTTCCTTGGTTCCCGCATTCCCTGGTGATTCCCGCGTTCCCTGGTTCCCGATTCCCCGGCGATTCCCGGTGCCCGCGGCTCACCCAGGCCGTAGAGGCCGAGCGCGGCGTAGTCGCAGCAGAAGCCGCGGTGCCGCCCGTGCCCGGCCATGGCGCCCAGCGCGTGGGCGGCGCTCGACGCCAGCGGGTACAGGCAGCACGTGCCCAGGAAAAGCAGGAACGGCCGAATCCCGGGATCCTCCCAGCCCGCCCGGAGCCGCCGCAGGAGCATCCCGAGGAAATAACTGCGGGAAGGGCGCGGTGAGGATCCCACGCGCCCCGCGGGGCCCCCCCGGCGCCCCGGCGCTCACCCCGCGGGCAGCAGGTGCGTCCAGATGTTGAGCGTCTCGTTGGACAGCTGGAACGCGCTCCGCAGGCAGGCGCCGGCCGAGAGCCCGGGAGGGCGGTATCCCGACAGGATTCCCGGCTCCCGGTAGGGCTGCGGGGCATAGAGGCAGCGGAGGGGGAACGGGAATGGGAATGGGAATGGGAATAATGGGAATGGGAATGGGAATGGGGATGGGGATGGGAATGGGGATGGGAATAATGGGAACAATGGAAATAATGGAATTGGAAATGGAGATGGGAATGGGAATGGAAATCATGGCAATGGGAATGGGAACGGGAATGGGAATAACGTAAATGGAAATAATGGAAATAATGGGAACAATGGAAAGAATGGAATTGGAAAAAGAGATGGGAATGGGAATAATGGAAATGGGAATGGGAGTGGAAATGGAGATGGAGATGAATGAGAATGGGAAAGGGAACAGGAACGGGAATGGGAATGGGAGTGGAAATGGGAATGGGAATGGGAATGGGAATGGGGATGGGGATGGGGATGGGGATGGAAATAATGGAAATGGAAATAATGGGAATGGGAATGGAGATGGAAATGGAAATGGAAAAGGATGGGGAGCATCCCCAAAATTCTGGAGTCGGGACACAGCTGTGACTCCCTTGGGGGTGACCCCTTCTCACGCTGTTCCCGTCCGTCACATCCCAAATCCCCTGAGCCTCGGGATCAGGGAGACAATTCCCGGCTGACCTCGGGCACTTGGTGGATGCTGAGAAGCCGGGGCCCTTTGAGGCTCAGCATGGTCGGCTCCGGATCCCAATCCCAGGGATTTTCCAGCTCTGCTTCCCTCAGGATGAGGCCTCAAACCCCTGCTGGCCACATCCCACGGGAATGGGGCTGCTCCGTGGGGCCAAAGCGATGATCCTGGGATCAGGATGGCCTGGAGGGGACGAGAATTCCTGGGGATGCGGCACGGTGTTCCCAGTGGGATTCCAAATGGAATTGTATCCCATGGGATGGGGAGAGAAGCAGTATCCATCCCTTCGGGGATGCTGGGATCCCGAAGGAGCAGTAGGAAAAGGCTGATCCCGCTTTCCAGAGGGACAGGAATTCCCACCCCAGCAGAGATCCCTGGGATGCAGGAAGGGCCCTCGGGAAGCGGGGGGACGCCGGATCCCGGCTGGATCCCCTTTCCCGCTCCCATGGAATATCCCAGCTCTGGCTCTCACCTGCTCTTGGCGTTGGCCTCTCCCGCCTCCACTCTGGGAAATAAAGGGAAAATTCCATTATCCCTTATTCCCTCCTGCCAGCGACCACCTGGAGCAGGAAAAGTGGGAAGGGAGCTCCTGCTCCAGATGTCAGCCCAGCTTGATTCCACAAGGATCCGGCGTAATCCAGTGTTCTGGATCCCCGGGATTCTGAGAGCTCCCAGAGCCTTTGCAATCTCCTGGGCTGACATTCCAGCTGCTCCAGCCATCCCAGCTTCCCACCGGGACACTCCAGGATCCAGCCTTTGGATGCGCTGCAGAGCCATTCCCAAAGAACCCCCTTGGCCACCCTTTCCCAGCCCCCGGAATTCCCCCTTGCTTCCCTCCCATCCTAGGCTCTACCTCTCCGCTGGGCAGGGCAGCTCCGGTGTGAGCCAGCACCAGGAAAAGGCCACGGAACACCGGGAACGGCCGGAGAGGGAGGGAAAAAATTAACGAGGCAGGAGAGCAATAAACCAACAAAATGCAGCTGGAGACGCCTCTGGTTAAAGATTAGACGGGGATCGGGAGCTTTTCCGGGCTCTGGTACCACCAAAGTGCTGCCTCAAAGCTCCTCGGAGCCTCCAGCCTCCAAATCCCATGGGATTCCTGTGGTTTTCCATGGCAGAGACAGGACCAGGATCGAGAGGAGGCTCCAGGGAGAGCTCAGAGCCCCTCCCAGGGATCCAAGAGAGTTGGAGAGGGACTGGGACAAGGGATGGAGGGACAGGGAATGGCTTCCCACTGGAAAAGTGGAGATTTAGATGGATATTGGGAAGGAATTCTTGGTTAGGAGGGTGGGGAGGGGCTGGGCTGGAACTCCCAAAGAAGCTGTGGCTGCCCCTGGATCCCTGGAATGTCCAAGGCCAGGCTGGAATCTGTCCTGCCCATGGCAGGGGCTGGAATGAGAGGAGTTTCAAGGGCCCAGGAGGAGCTGGAATTCTGGAATTCTGGGAGGGCAGAGCAGGGCTGGGCTGCCCTGGGATATTCCACATTCCCGGGATCCAGGGCTCTGCCCGTGCCCAGCCCCAGCGCGTGGGGCACAAACGCAAATGAGGGCGGGGGTGGCCCGGCCCCAAAAGAACATCCCGGATCCCGCTGGGCCCACGGAGCCCTTCCCGCGGGCACGGCCGCTCCAGGGGCACGAGCCATGCCAGGGGCACGAGCCATTCCAGAGGCACGAGCTCTTCCAGGGGCACGAGCCAGTCCAGAGGCACAAGCCATTCCAAAGGCACGAGCCCTTCCAGAGGCTCGAGCTTTTCCAGGGGCTCCTCCCAGGCTGCAGGATCCTGCTGTGCACAGAGCCCTTGGATGGGAACCCCGAGCTGGGAGCACCTGGATTCATCCCGGCCCCGCCATTCCCGCGGCAGGGAGCCGTTTCCCGTTCCCCGTTCCCCCGTTCCCCTGCTCCGGGAAGCAGGAGGAGGCTCCGGGCCCAGCCTGAGCGAGGAATTTGTGGTTTAGGAGCGAAATGAGTCACGGGGGCCGCGGGCAGCGCCGGGGCC